>JACSZP010007794.1:0-11075 GCA_016161895.1 Pinna nobilis | reverse complement strand
CCATAATCACTGAGATATCTTTACAGGTAGTGCAAAATGACAAATTGATCATCCACAGGGGGTGGTATCCTATGTTAGGTGGTCCTTAGGTGGGGTCCCACTGCACTGTGCTGCAGTAACGGGGCATCAGTGTGTCACAAACACATCTCATTATTTTATGAATTTTTTTACAGGGATGTGGTGAAGCAATTGTAGAGTTTTTTGTGGATAACCTTGGCATAGCTGCAGGAATTGTCATTGGGATATTAGTCTGTCAGGTAGGATTAACTTAATTTTACATGAGTAGGTGTTTTGGACAGGGAAATCTTAAAACCAGAGTGAAAGAATATGGCTGTCAAGAACAAGGCTCTGCCAAGTTTTAGATTGCCATGTTTTTTCCCAAGGGATTTACGATTTCCCTGTTTACAACACATAGTTGTGTTTGATTCTTTTTCTCCCACACTATAACCAGCCAAATTTTATCAAAGTTGCGTGTTTTAGTGTGAACACACATAAATATGCCATCATCGGGAGTCTCTAGCTTTTCAGTGATCATTTCAGTCATTTATACAGCTAAATCTGTTTATGACACAAATAATTTAACGTTATATCCGGAAAATGTTATAAGCAAGTTGATAAAAATTAGTGACATTGTGTTGAGAGGGACGAATGTGAGATTAATTGAAGCTAATCTT
Source organism: Pinna nobilis (assembly GCA_016161895.1). Classification (NCBI taxonomy): domain Eukaryota; kingdom Metazoa; phylum Mollusca; class Bivalvia; order Pterioida; family Pinnidae; genus Pinna; species Pinna nobilis. The sequence goes on along the minus strand of JACSZP010007794.1, from coordinate 10,401 downwards.
TCCAAATGTGTATGATCAACATCTGTGAATAAGTTTTTACTTTAGAAATACATGTCAGGCTTTATTTTCGTATGACCAGGTATTTATGGTCGGTCGAACACGTTTTCAGGTGTTTGTTAATTCAACATGTGTTGAAATCATTCAAACTAGGAAAAAACGTTATAGACGACAATATTATTATACTGGGACCTCAATTATAATATGTGATAAACGAAAAAACGTAATATCCAAAAACGTTATATCGATATATTATAACATACATTAAAGGTTTATATGGGCGTTTATTAGGGGATAAAAAATGAAAACGTTACATGCAGAAAAACGTTACAACCAGAAACGTTATAAGCAGTTTTTACTGTATTAATTTTGACGTCATAATACAATTCTTGAGTGAAATCAGTGTGATCAAAGCAAGTCGTTTAATTAATTGTGATGTCAAAGTGCATGTGAGCTGTCTGACAGTTTTCTTCTCACCTGTGATCTGTCTTTTACAGGTAAGGGTGGGAGAAAAGAATAACTACAATTCCTATTTTCTTTCACATGTGTCACTTAAATTTTCTTGAAACAAAATACAGTAAAATGTCGAGAAGNNGTGTTGAATTTCTCGAATCTGTCACAATGTTTTTCTTTGAAGGTGTTGAATTTCTCGAATCTGTCACAATGTTTTTCTAATGGTATACAATTACACCCCCTTTTCTCACATTCACGCATTATAATGAATAAGAAACTTATGATTTACTTACACTGCCACTGTAGGTTAACCAGTCGATGGTGCAGTAATTAGAAAAATGTTAAATCCACCTTATTTGTAGTGATTTCTGTTGGTTTTATTGTCTGAGGACCAAGAAATAGTTCTAGACAACAGAAAGTTCGACTCATAAGACTTTGAGGTAAAAGTAATACTTTTATAGGATTATGTAAGAAAATAATTCAGGACAGTCAGACAGTCACAGAGCCAGAAGTTTGAGTCATTAAAGTTTCACTTTCATAAATTTACTTGGTTTACCCAGGGCCGAGTAGTTAGCGTGTTCAACTTCGAGCCGAGGGGTCCGGGGTTCGATTCCCGCAGCGCCACTCTGCGGTTGACTGTCCCTGTCTTTCGGATGAGACAGTAAAAACTGAGGTTCCGTGTCAAAGTAGGTGTTGGCACGTTAAAGAACCCTCCCTGCTCTGCTCTACGGCCAGCAGTGCCGAGCACAGGCAAAATTTGTTGCCGTTCACCGGCACACGGTGACGTCTCCATATGAGTGAAATATTCTTGAGTGGGACGTTAAACAACAACAACTTTGTTAACCCCCTTTCCTTTTATCTTGGGTAACCTTGTGTCATATATAATTATATCATACCTTAACTTTGCAGATACTCGGAGTCATATTCACAGCAGTCCTTCTGTGTAACACTCGTCAGAGCTCATTAACGTCAAACGATGACGACGTCGTCTACGAAATGGCAAGGAGTCAAGAGAAATCGCCTTATCCTACCAGAGGAACTGGACCATATGCGAACTTATACAACAGTTAATTATACATGCATATATATACATTTATATATATGACATCCTGTTACTATTAACTTCTTTTTAACTGAGTGCAATTAGATTCTGGACCACATCTTTTACAGCAGTTCTAGGAATGACTGACCAAAGTTGATTCCCAAGCATCTAGCTGTATACACCATCGGTCAGCATAGTCATCATGCATCATTTATTTTTTAGCAAAAAGAGGAAATGCGTTATATAAAAACTCAGCTATTTTGAGCATTTTGGTAATTTTTTGTAAAGTATTGGACATTGTGAATGTTTAGTTAGTGTTTTTCAATCTGAGATTGTGTTGTGAGTGGAGACCAAGTCTTTAACTGGACATGTAGTGCCCATGCCATGTATGTGTGTTGTATGAACAATGTTGCAATACAAAATGTTACAGTGAAGTATATGTATATAGCGTTGCTTGCTTTAACTCGGGTTTTATTCGTATATTTTATATGCCTATGTCATGCTTATCTGTATCATGCCACCTGTAGATTGTCCGACACCTGTCTCTAGAAATCGAATTTTGTTGTCAAAGACAATCAAGAAATCAAGCCTTTAATTAACTACATGTGTAGCTCAAATTTAGCTAAATAACTCAAGTAAACAGTTTTGATCTTGGGAATTGTGTCTAAGGTGAGGTAATCCATAAGTGCACTGTTAATCCTTTTTTAAAAATATTGTCAGAAAGAAAGGTGTTAATTCTAACAACCTCGTACTACACTGAAAATCTCTAGATACATACATCAATTTATTTGAAAACTTTTGTATCTTGAGGTTATGATTCATTCTTTTATTAATTCGTCACCATGCCTTTGAGAAATTGTTGTTCTTTTTTATATATTTGCTTGATATAGATTTTAAAGGTTGTATAATATGGGGAACAATGAGTTCATTTTCATGGTGTTTTTATTGTGAAAATAAGTATCATTTTGATAAAAATCAATCAAATAACTTTATCTGCAATTTTTCATGATGCATTTTCTAAAGTTGTGATTTTTTTATTTTTAATCCTTTAAATTTGTGATTTTTGACAATTTTACCCGGTAATTTATTTTTTTAAGTATATGTATTCGATTTTTCATACACATTTTTTTTCAAATTTGAATTTGTCCACTTATCTCAGAACAAGTTGCTTCTGTATGCCTGATTTTTTTAGAAAATTATTCCTATGGTTCTATGAATAATTATTCAAACCTATTCATAAACAAAAAACCATGCATTTAATACCGTAAATAAATTAATCCCGATAACCTTTTCCACATGAATTCTTAAAATAAAAATCACTTTAAAGTTTGTAAATGCATGAAAATTTCATATTNNTTACGAGTAATCTTAATCGTAAGATTTTTTTTTTTAAATGGGCCTCAGAATTTCATTTCTAAAGATAGATTGTTTGCAATTTTTTCAAGAGACTATGTCTTCATTAACATGCAGGTATGTGCACTAAGCCTTTATTGTACGTTTAATGTTCATGTTGGGTTAGACTGTAACTAGAAAAAAATATTTTGGTGAGTAGGTAATCTTGCATTATTACGCAAAAATAATATTCTGGCGAATTAAAGCTAATTTGACTAATATTTGTACCACATGATACCACATAACATTTGATCGGGATATTACAGTGGAAAATGCCTAAATCGGACACTGTCCAAACCGGAATCCTGTCCAGATCGGACAAATATGGTGGAACGTAATTTTACCCATTACTTTCAGTTAATTAAAACTCCCTTCAAACTGGACACTGTTCATTCTGGACACCAGACATGATTTTTTTTACCAAATATAGCATTTGTATACTAATTTTGCCTAGGAAAACCGGACACTTGATAAACTACTACTTTTCTCACCTATCTAATAATTTCACTTTTTTCAGGATTGTCAAACGTAAATGAAATTTTATGTTATGAAACGAAATGAGAAAGAAATATTATTACCATAAATTTTAAAAAACGGACTAAAGTTCATCAGCAAAATCAATTAAACATTTTTAGAAAGGGAGGTATTTCGATATTTCTGAAAACAGGACACCTGTCCAAACCGGACAAAACATCTGTCCCGGAGACTTCCAATATAGACAGTTTCCACTGTATTTCTGTTAGTCATGGAATGATGGTAGAAGACAATTTTCCACGCTAACAGCATTTCAGATGGAAGATTACACAGAGTTGCATTCAGTCACCATTGATAGAATTTGGCCCGCACAAACGTAATGGGTTAGCATGTGGCAACAAATGAGTCCCATTTATAGTAAGCAGAATGGAAAAAATTCATGAAACCACGTGATATCTGATAATGTTTGTGTAGGGACTATTGTTTCTGTTAGTGATGGAATGACACTGGAAGATACTATCCTGTGTCAACGTCATTTCAGCGGGAAGATTACATAGAGTCCATCACCAATGGAGATACTATTACCACACAAGCATTTTCAGTTATAACTTGGTACGTGAATATTTTCCATTGTCACATTGTTTGTTGCATAAGAAACTCTACCATCTTGATGTATGAGTGATGCCGTAAAGTCATCCACAATTTGCTACCACCAGAGCTGCTTGAGCAGCACTCTCTCTATAATTTATATATCCATGATAACTACATAATACAGTTGAATCTCGAAAACTCGAAGTGCTCGGACCGCTAATAGAGTTCGAGTTTTCCAGACTTCAAGTTTTCAAAAATATGATTACTCTCCAGTTTTACGCTATTCCGTCACACCAAACCCGCTAATTCACTCTTTCCTAGGCACTATTCTTATCACTCATCATTTGGATAAATATTCTGTGAAAAATTAACACTGCCGTCACCTTTGATTTCGCATGTAAAAAGATTGAAATGATATTTCACAGGTATTTTAAGCTTTGGGTTATGAGATTTATTCGAATAATCGAGAATTTCGCTGTCGTTCGAAAGATCGAGACTAAATTTGCTTAATATATTAAGGGAAGAAATCGGGACCGTAGCTTTACTTCGAGAGATCAAGAACTTTGTAAGAATGACGTTCAAGTTTTCAAGATTCAACTGTATTAGATTCATTATGTGTAAGTTGACGTAAACTTCATTGCATGTGAACATTCTTTAAACATGATATACCTGCATATTGTTGTGGCATTATTTAAAACATTGGCTTGCCCACTTGTCAAAGCAAGATGAGAGATTGCAGAAATCTGATATATGTGTTGTGAATTTTCTCCAGAGAAAAAGTTTTGCTGAAATTTAGCATATGTTTGTTTTCTGTTATTTGTCCAATATGTTGTAAAAGTAGCCTGAGNNTTATTTTCTCTTATACCATATTTGCATGTCTAAGTGAAACAAGGTTGCTGACATTTGATATTTATATTATTTTCGTGCAATGAAGTAGCCAAAATTTGGCAGACATACACTGGAACCCAATTTTATTAAACCCTTATATTGAAATCCCACTTCATATGACATGATTTTAATTTCCAGGTGAAATTTCTTTATTGTTGTTTTAAACCAGTTATTTTAATAACCTTGTTTATTTCAGTGAAAAATTTGTTCCCCTTGAAATTCAATATATGCAAGTTTGACTGTATATTGAGCATGTGCTCTACCCTTGAGGTTGTTGCTGTGGAGCATCTAAGTTCTAATTGTAATAGAATATGTGCTAGTCACATTATCTATGATTACTGTAGTGTAAGTAATGTAGGATAGGGAATTGATTTGGTATTTAGCCTTCACTTGGACTTACCTAGGTCAGAGGTTGTGATGTGTTGTCAACTTTTGTTTTGAATCCCTTTAGTGACCATTGATTGCTTGTCGATGCCTCATGTATTGGTCATCGATCTTTCAAAGTATGGCAGTCACCAGGAAAGGAACATTTTATTCATGGAGGACATTTCGTGTATTACTGCAAACTTTACTGCTGCTTAGACAGTTCGTGAATGAAAACAATTCTCTAACAGTGATAGAGAAGGGTATAGATACTGGTAATGACATTTTGTGAGGTCTTTCTTGCATTGATAGAATGGTATGAAAACGGGCAGAAAAAAATTTTGAAAAATGCAGTTAAACCCACTTATATTTTGAAACCTGATTTTTTGATATGCTACTGAATTTTAAATGATTTTATTTCCAAGCTAAATTAATTTATTACTATTTTAACCAAGTTATTTTGAAAACCCATTTTATTTGAAAGAAAATTCATTCCACTTTGGTTTCAATATATCTTGGTTTGACTGTATCATTAGTTACACTACTATCCATGACAGTTTGGGAATTATTGTTGTTCAGTAAATACTTGTAGGCTGGGGAATGGGTGTGTTCAATGTCCTAGCCACTATGTCATAATTTTAATAAATCAGCTACGTCTTTCCTTGAACAGTTTGGTTACAAACTAAGAATAAAGAAAAGACCCTGCAGTTTGTTTGCAGCGACAATGACGTAGTCCCATTGTTGAATGACCTCAGCTGCACACACCAGCTTGTAGTGGCTACAACATTGCACGAACCCCAGGCCATAGCATAAATACCTGTATACCTCTGTGGGCCGTTTTCAGACCTAAGTCTTATTCTAGTATTGGTAAGTCTATCTTCAAAGGTGTGGGGGTGAAAGAACTGCTCATTTCATATAGGCATGATTCAAAGGGCCAAATCACTTTACATTTTGATGTCGTCAAGGGAAGTAATTCTGTCATGCAAATTCATGTTTCTGTTTGTTATTGGAGCAAAGTTAATCCAGAGGCTTTTGTTCCCAGAGCAAATGTCCGGATCAATGAATCATTTAGATTTGTGAACTATACCTTTTATGACTGCATATACAATTTTATGATTTTGTTGTTTGCAAATTTCTTCCGGAATGTGATGTGTCGTAATTAATGACACCTGTATCAAAGAGGCTTGCCTGTAATTGATAATTTATTATCACAAGGCCACCCAATGAAAGTGCAGCTTTCTATCATGTGACAGGCTAAACGAAAATTTGAGTCTGTCGCTTAATGGAATTGATACCAGTATCTTACCATCAATACTGATGATTATTTGACTCAGAATTGTTTTCTTAGTTAATTACGGGTTAACCCAAAAAAAAATTAATTTAGAGTGACCACAACCACAATTTTAACCATGGGTAAGTTCGTAGTTAAATTTAACTACCAGTTAAACTTTTGTGCAACTGGGCCCTGGTCTTTATAGGGAATCGGTCTTTACATAAAGTTGTACACAAATTGTATTTTCGGAACAGCAAAAAATGGTCTTTGTGATGAGGTGATCTTTACTTTCAGATGTTTGCTAAAGCAGGTTTTACAATACTCTTTTATTGTCTGTTCAAGGAATGACCAATTTTTCAGGTCACATTACAAAATGTCCAATCACAAGTGGAAAGATTAATTATAAACAGACTACAGTCAACTCCGCATATAATGAGATTGCATGTAACAAGGTACCGGTTGCTACGAGGTGATTTCTATTCCTGGTGTACTTTCCATGCATTGCTTTATGAATGCTAATAACGAAGATCGGCTATAACGAGGTAAATATCTTGCCTCCTTCAACCTCGTTATATGTGGAGTTGACTGTACTTGCTAACTCAAGCCATGTGTTAGGATCAACAAAAGTCTAATTTTTTTTTTGTTACAATAAGGGACCAGAGCGTGAATCACTTTTAAAGACTAATTTTTTTTTTAAATCTGCTAAGCCTGTTATCATTAGGACAAGAGCTATGCTATGCATGATGTAGCACCCTAAAGATGACATTGTGCGTGCTTCTTATGAGAAATATATGCTATTATAATCCATATATCAGTTTGGTATTTTCACATTTTCACAAAATGGCACCAGAATCGTAATTGACTCAGTCTTGTTGGAATGTTATCCTGTTAACTTTCAAAATTTTAAATTTCATATGAAATTGATGAATTGTTTTTTGTTTAACGAATTACTCATAGTGAATATCATATTTTTATGAAATTGTTGGAATTCATTACATATTCAGTAAAGCCTCTAATGCATATTATGCTAATAAGGGCCCTAAAATCTTTGGCTGTAATATGGTCACCTGACTGATGATGTTTGTCAACAACTTTTATAACCTGAAGATGTAGTCTTTGACCCATATATTGGTCTGCTTGAGTGGATGTGTTAAGGTTTTTATATCAATGTTTAGAAAACCCATCAAGGCGAGCTTGGCAATCTTTGATTAATCAATGTTTAATCATAAAATTTGTTGTAAACAAGTGTGGTAGTTGTTATCATACATATAATAGGAGAAGTCAGAAAACGCCTATGAATGTGTGTGTATGTTTAGATAATTTGATGTGCCATCATGTTTGTACATTTTCACAGTATTTTTTTTTTTTTAGATTCATGTCAGTTTGAATTATCGTATTTACTATTTAACATTTATATATCTTATTGTATTTGACTGTAATTTTGGTATTTATATGATGACTTGATTTTATGTTTACAATTTATTTTTTTTACTTGTAGTTTCATGTTTGCGGACGAGTGTTACTTATATCTGAATCTGGTTGTTATAACATAGCAAACAAAGATATACCCATTCATTTGACAATTTCATCATCAAATCATATACTGGTATAATCTTTTCACCATGTGCAGCTCAATAATGTTGAATGAATGAATTGAAAAACATTCTCTATTTGGTCAGAAAGCAAATATTTCTATCCATCTGTCTGTCACCCATTTAGGTAACATCAGCACAACAGCCACTGACCAAACTTCATTTCAAGACTTAATATGCTAGGTTGATATACCCTTATATATATATATATCTATTAAGTGATGAAGTGACCAGTCACAACACCTGATTTGTCCGGTCAGTACTGTCATAAATAACTAAGCCTTGACTGACCACTTATGGTCAGAACACATATTTTAGTGTCAGAGTAGATGACCCTTCAAACATCATAAGAGTGGAGTATGGTCTAATACTTTTTGCCTTTTTGTCGGCATTTTGTCATGTTTTCATTATTATGAGAGAAAGATTCTTGAATGGGATGTTAAATAACAACACAACATTATTCATAGACCCTGAATATCATTCACATCAGCATAGACCACCATGGTCATGTGAGATTTATTATTTCAAAATGACTTTCTCTTAGTATGGTGAGATTGTGTAATATAGTCTGTAAATTACACAATAAATTATATTTCATATGCAGTGCAGTAAGCACAAAATGGTACTAATGGATGTATGAGTTCATAGCTTTTTATTCTAATTCAAGTGCCATACATGGCAAGTGACCTATTTAAAGCATAATAATGTTCTACATATATCCAAGACACAGGCTTTCTCAGCTCTGTACATTTTATGTTATGATATTTGAAATCTTATTCTAGTTGATAACTCAGTGCTTCATATTTTTTTTTCACTCATTGTTGTCAAAGAAAGATGAGAATATTACAGTGATAGTATCTTCTATGTACTTTTAACAACTTCTTCAGAGCTCAATGTTCCTTTTTTCAAATTCTTTTAGTCATGATATTCAAACAGAAACTGACTGTAAACACATACCTAGTAATTTCACTAATCAGACATCTATCGTGGAGTTGTGAATCCCATTTACAGTTTTAACCTTTTCACCCCTGAAATCTAATGGACTCTTCCTTATATCAATGATTTAGGCCAGCCCAAATGTGTATTCAGGGGTGAATGGGTTAAAGGATAGCAGTTGTCATTGTCATTTCAGGATTCATAGAAGTTGTGTTGTCTTTTAGGTTGTATAAATGCTTACAGATCAAAGTGTCGTTTTTATATATCTATATATGTCGTATTTTCTTACTCGTCCTTATGTAGGAATTTACAAGAAAGAAAGGTTTCATAATGTAACTGATTATTGTCAATAAAATAACTTTGAAATCTTATAATTGGGGTGTCTTTCTTATCCTAAAAAAGATGAATTTGCTAAAAATAGTGTCAGAGGTCATTTTTTGACATATTTCAATCATATTGTGGCGCAGTAAGGCTAACCGATTTTATATGCTAATGATTTTTTTATTGCGCAATAAAGGATTTTTATCTTGATAAGCCAGTTCATGAAGCATGACCTCGATTATACTGTTTCTTGTAGAGAACAAGAAAGAAAGGTAATTGTACTTCGTAGTATCAAGCCGCTAGCCATCTGAATTCAAATACAAGCACTATACAGGGAAGCCACAACTAAATATGTTTGATGCACAGAAAGTATATCTTGACAGTTTTCTGATATAACCTAGAAATTCAGGAGGTTAAACTTGACTTCCAGACATCACCTAAGCAATGACTACATGCAATAATATTGTCAGAAGGCAGTACAATCAATACAGCCCAAGAGAGGAAACCAAGCAATGGAAGTACAAAATAATTACTCCTTTTTAAATGATAAAGATTTTAAAAGGATAATGTAGGATATTATTATGATGATGGTGGTGGTGACGGTCCTTACCTTAGTGAGGATTTCTGTCAAATTTTTTGTTGCTGAGAACTATTTAAAATAAAACAATACAAAAGTTATCCGGACTAAGATTATCCGTTTACCTCATCTGATCTGGGAACTTTATCAGATAATTGGAGTACACCGAGGCTATCTCGAGACAGAGGCGAGGGGAGTCTGATTTTTTAGCGCAATGCTCTTAGCGTCCAACGACAGGAGCCTAAAAATGTATATATTTTGAAAATGTTCTCAATAGGGTTTCCACAAATAAAATTTGGTGAATCCATAAGATTTACTCAGATAAATCAGAATCTAAATCGTATTTCATCATACATTGTATATCTCTATGGCTACTTGTATCAACTTGATATTTTTAGCCCACCATCATACTGATGGTGGGCTTATCAAATCGCTTTTCGTCCGTGGTCCGTGGTCCATGGTCCGTCCTTAAACAATTCCCGTTATCGCTATTTCACAGAAA
>JACSZP010007787.1:2591-17445 GCA_016161895.1 Pinna nobilis | reverse complement strand
CTTTCACTTCAGGTACGAAATTTATAACTCAGCTACGAAGGATAGCTAACCCCTCTTAGGATTCTGTCAGGGCATTTCTTTTGATGCTGCCATTTCCTGGCGGGAGAACATTAAAGTTTAAAGTGTTAGCATAAGAAAACGGACAATGGTAACCTTCAAAGAGATTAAAAGATGGCATGCTGAGTGTGACACTAATAATTTGTTACTCCAGACTTATCATGGATGCCTATAGATGTCATTTATATCGTTATCATCTTAACTTATACAAGATAATAAACATATTGCTTCTTTGTTTTGACAATTTCCAGAACTTTTTCCCTAATTATGCAATAAATCTACAAAAAAAAATTTTTTTTTGTCAGTGGTCAGATATATATCATGTACTTTAGGCCCCAATTTTTTTCTTTTGGCGCCTAGATTTTCATCACAGGTGGCCTTACTGGCGCCTAGATTTGAAAAGCCACTTAGAGCCCTGATGTATGTACAATGTATATCAGGGCCAATTTGTATTGCATCATTATATTATATACAAAGATATCAAAACATATTTTGATGATATTTTATATACAAACAAAGATATTAAAACATATGTTGATGATATTTTAACAGTTATCCCATATATGGGCCGAGTTTGTTATGGTCCGACCTTGCAATGGTCCGACTTTGCTTTGGGCCGACTTGTCCAGTTTACCTTACAAAAGCATCCCCCTTAGTTGCTAGATCAATTCAAAACGGCAGATTTAAACATCAATTTGACGTTTATAAAGTTTTACGGGGCGACAACGGAAAGTTACAATGAATGAATAATATTGCATACATGCGATAAATTGGTGATGCCGAGTAGGAAACAAATTGAATCCAAAATATTGGATTTGCCACTTCCGTTCAGTCCAGTAATTGCATTAAATAAGGGATCAAAGCCAACGATTTCTGTTCTTTGAGCGTATGACTTAAATCCATCTATAACCATTGATTTGATATACATGTTGTCTTTATATCGGCAACAAAAACTGCAGTTTGAAGATCTAACTGGAAAATGTTTTTCGTGTCAACATTATCAAATGTGGCGCCTAAAATTGCGCATGCGCCAAAATGTCAAATCAAACATAATATCTGAACAAAATCGGGTGTAACAATTACGGAATTTGAAAAGTTTAGAGAAAAGCCACAAAATGCGGATGAATCCGCTTCTTAATTTCATTCTTTTATTTATGATGTGAATTCATCAAAAATGTTTTTATTTGTTTTTATCTCAATTTCACGAATTTGCATTTAGCCTACTACGTCGTTTTGTTATTCAGTTTTTTGTCAATAATGTGGCATTTCCGGTGAATTATTATCATTTAAAATCACTACATATAGTTCTAATACATTATTTTAAAAAAATGTATAAATCATTGTTGAAGATTTTCCATACTCTGAGAAGAATTATAGTATAATCACGTCTCTCCTATTAATTTCCGGATATTGCTTATACTTACGTATAGCATTTCTGCATTTAGAAAAATAATTACACATCCGTAGCACACGGGCACCAGTAATAAGTTAATCTTGTTTTGAAAGTGTTTGCATGGAATGAATGAATGAAACATGGATATTTTACTTGTAGCAAAGAGGGAATGATTTGATAATTATCTGGATTTATCAAAAAGTATATTATACCTCTCAGCCTGTGACAATTCTGCTGAGAAACAACTCACAATAAGTGTGTTGCTAACCACGCGATCCTATCTCGGACCCTATCAACATCAACGGAAGTAAGGATAGAACTGCTTAGTTTCAGATTTTTTCTCACGCGTTTGTGTTCTTATCAATACAGGTAATTTTATAAAAATCATGATGACAACTTTTTGGTTAAATTTATAAATTTAAGATTAAATTTTTCTATAAATTAGTCAGTAATGTTTGTTGATATCAGAAATTGTTTCCGTTTGATTAACTTGACACATGAATGTATTATATATTTTAAAGAAGAAACAGCAGGAAAAAGAGTATGCCAGTTCAACAAAAAAAGTCGTCTGCTATACTAAGTTTCTGATATTTGGTTGTCGTATATTGTGCAAATATGTTGAAATATTTACCATCTGTTTTACAAGTAGATCTAGACCATATTCTTAATAAATAAGTTATGATTTTCTGGAATAATTTTTGAAATAAAATACTTTAATAAAATTGAAAGTTTAAGAATCCAAATTAAGTATGTCACATTAAATCAATATTTCTCATTTCTGTTACATTAAACAAATGGTTGAATCATTTAATTTTTGATAATATCCAAACTTTTTTTTTAGGTTAATTTATTAATTTTTAGACAAATGATAAGATGCTTTTTCAAATTGAACATTTTGATTTTTAACCACTAAAAGCAGCAGATATGTACTTAATATAATAAAGTTGTTGCTATTGAAGTTAGTTTCTAGATTGTTTTATTTGCACTATTGCCATTGAGAGTAATCTCAGATCTTGACATTGATCTGTAATTTATTTGTTTCAAATAGTAAATTGTAGGTTATTACCAATTAATAATTATTTTTCCCTTTGCATGAAAACCTAATTAAAATGAATGTCAAGTTATCACATTTATCTAATTTATCAATGTCCTATTAACTGGATGAAAGTTCTTGTGTTTGAAAATATCTTTACTTTTGTTAAAACATGTTACATATTATGAATTTTACATTTTTTGGTCTCTAAACCTCTCACAGTGTTTCTTGCTATATACTTTTCTTTCTCTCTTATTGTCTCTCTTTTTATTTCACATCGACTCTCTGTATCTCTGTCTCTTCTCTTTGTCTCTCTCATCTCTCAGTTCTTCTCCTTTTATGTCTGTGTCTGTCTGTCTGTCTGTCTGTCTCTCTATCTGTCTGTCTCTCGCTCTCTCTCTCTCTCTCTCTCTCTCTCTCTCTCTCTCACACACACAGATTATAAATAGTCATCATCTCTGTGTTCTATGTTCTCCTAGGTGCTGATATAATTAGACAATGTGTGCTGCAATGGTAGACCGAAATACTGATTATTCATATCAAAGGCAATATTCCCCACAGCCATATCACAATGAACCAGATATTGTAAGTAGTGTCTGATTTTTAACTATTGGTTCAAATATTATACCTTTATCACTGTGACCTAATTGATTGTGTTGATACCTTGATATAATCTAACAAATGCAAAATGATTGGTGCTGATGTTTGAGTTGCGTTCATTGTTGTACGAGCACCTAATATGTGGCAATTGTATGTTGCAATGTCTTCATCCATCACAACTGTTACACTGGTTGGGAGGTAGGGTTATACATGTAGATATTAGATTATAAAAAAGAAACCAGATAGCAATGATGCATTGACAAGATCAGCATCACTTGATGTAAAAATCAGGGTGATCCAAGTGTTTGAAATATGAGTAGTTCATAGGTTTAAATGTGAACTTTTTGAGAAAAAATGGTTATAGATACATTTATATAAGCACAAATGTGGTTCACCAAACAAATCCCCCACCCCACACGTGTACACACAGTCACACCTCTTCAAAATATTGCTTTGTTGTACATTTATGTATATGCTGAAATCAATATATCAGTTTTACACATACATTTCAAAACACAGAACTGTCCAAAGGTTTATTCCTGGAGCTAAACCTCTACATGTATAAGCTCACCTGTCAAGTTAAGTTATACTTCTGTTGTTAACAGTTTGAATGATATTTTTTGTTCCTTTGGCTTCCTCATTGTTTTTTCATCATTACCTCCTTGTAATATTACAATATAAGAATAGGAGTCTTCAAATTTGAAAAGAAAATATCCAACAATTAAATATTAAATCTTAAGTGGGATATGGAAAAAAAACTATAAGGAGAAAAATTCATTGTCCTCTCACCTTTTTTTTAATTCACAATTAATTTTTATTTAGTGATTTATAAATTCATTGACAAGTACCCAATCTCACAACCTACACCCCCCAAAAAAAACCCAGTATATTTGCCTTTCAACACCCTGTTCCTATGGTACACAGAAATGTACATAGAAAAGGGATTTGTAATACAGACAAACATACATGTACATGTATATGGATTCATTTTTTATTCAAACAGTTTTATTGTACCTGACTACTCTTTGATATATAAGTACTTACATTCAGTTCTAATGAAAATATTTTTGAGACTTCATGTGCAATGTAAACATAGATTTGTCAATCTGGTGATTTAACAATACACAGTCTTAACTTTACCTTGGGGTGATCTTTTAAACACAGAAATGAATTCCTTTGGATGAGACGGTAAAAAGTAAGGTCTTGTAGCAAGCATAGGCCAGGCATAAAAAAAATCCCTCATTGCAGGATTAACCCTTTCAACACCACAGACTGTAATGGACTAGTCTAAGACAATAGAAAAGAGCATACCAATTTGATACTTGGGGTTGAAAGGGCTAAGTCTTTTGCATAGGAAACAAATCCTGAAACCTTGATCAGACCTGGTGCCACCATGATATGACTGAACCAATGTTAGAAGGGGTGCAGGAAATTGACAGTAAACTAAAACAAAATAAAAACAAAAATCCCAAGTCCTCATAAACAAGAAAAGTAAAAACTTACAATGCATAGATAACTATTTTTCTTCAAATATTGTTAGACATTTTTTCAGTTAATCAGAAAACTTTGGCTGCAATAAATTCTAAGCTTTACATACAAAAATCCAATCATTTCCTGTTACTCATACATTCATTCTGTTGGTGTCCTAAATTTTATTACGTGTTTAGAATTTGTTGGCAAAGATTCCAAAATCATGATTTAGATTATTCCAATTAATCTAAAACAGGTCACCAGTTCACACTTCATAGTTTATTTCAAGCATTATTTAGATATTAATTTCATTGTTCAAGAAAAACTACATGTATGTCAAATTTGGAAACCCAGGGAAAATGTTTCAAAAACCGAGTTATTGTTTGTTTGCTCTTGTGTAGTCTTTGGATTCAAGTTATAAATAAATGGTTTATTTGCATGTGAGTTTTCGTACCAAACAAACAAGAAAACAAAAAACCTTCGTAGATAAAATAGGTGTAGACATTATCCATAGGTATGTGTGTATTGTGTTATTTTAGGCTTTATATAGAGATCACACCTCTTAGAGGTAATTAGATACTACCAGAGCTTATTTTAATCAGTATCAAGTTCAGAAGACTGTGTACCATTGTGTGTCGTCTTTGTAGGTTTAATGTTTATTAGATTCAGACTTGACAATAATTCAAACAGAATTTTTGTTAGCATTCCTTTTTGTTGCGTTACGGGTATTGTTTCATTGAGAATGCTTCAGTAAACCCTTTTTTTATTATTAAATTTGACATCAACGACCTTTAATTTAAAAGAAGTTCAAGATTGGTAGATAAGATTCTTGTCTTTATTTGCATAAACTCCATGGCAATTATTGATTTTGAACATAACCTGTACCCAAACAGCAGATTAAGAAATTAATAGTAACTAACACACTTGGTAGAAGAAAAACACTCATTTAGAATTTGTTGATCAAACACTTAACCTTGGAGAGGAATTTACACAGAGCTTCAGAATCATTGTACACATGTATCCATTAAGTCAACAATATGCCAAGAGAATTGTGTACTCATGCCCTCCATTTTACTATCTTTATAAATATTTATATAGGAATTACATCATCATTTCCATTAGACAACATGGAGATGCATCCCACGATGCAAAGTAAATTTATTGTCCTTCACGAATGTCAATATATAATCAAATCTCATACACGAAGAATGGTGTACACCAATTAGTGGGACAAAGTTTTGGTCTCCAAGGAAACTCATTCATCTTATTGTTGTCTCACAAATCGTAACTCATCTTGGACATTTTTATAATCCATTAACCGAAAAGAGAGCAAACTATTTCCATTGAAAAACACAATTTCACAACAATATACACATCTCCACATACAAAGTGCACAGGAATGGTGGATCAGGTTTATAATTATGGTTTCTTAATATTCAAGAGACCGTGCAGTAACTCCAGTGAAAGGTGCAGTTAAACACGTTTGGTGAATGCATAAGTATAGATGTATGTTATTGAAAAACATGAATATGTCAAGTCCTTTGTAAGCAGACATTTCTATAGATGTTTGATCCTATTTCTTACAAAACAGACCATGATACTTAAAAAAATCAATTAAAATCTCTCCTACATCAAATGGCATACAAACATCACACATTTTGTTTTCACAAAGGGTATTTATTAGATCTTCAATGAGCTAATATCTGAAATTCTTTCTAAATATGTTTGCGAAAAGAGCAGCAATAGCCTTTCATGAATACATCGTATGAACTAACTCAGCATTAAGGTAGAGTTCATTGATCCAACATTAATCTGTCAATGATAAAAGAATCGTACTTGTATATCAGAAATAAGACTGGAGCTTTTATATGAACCTAAACTCAAATAATGTCTTGGTTACATAGCAACATCATTTACAAATGTGACTGTGTCTTGCTTGTTACAATGATTGACACCAAGAACAAATTTAAATTTATATACATGTATTTATAAAAAAAAAATACACTGTATGTATACACTGTAGACTCTGTTTGTTTAAAACTGGTGCCAGAATTGAGAAATTTACTTCTCTGACAAATCTCCCACATATCAGCCATGTGTTTTTTAGGGTTAGGAAGGGGAGCCCCGGAGGGTAAAAGGGGAACTATTGAAGGTACATGCGTCTTTTTGAGTCTTCAGTTCAAAGGCCAATATGTCACCAACTTCTGATCAGATCAATGGCTCAGTTCAAGGACAAAGATTACCAACTGCAGATTGCATACCTGTAATTATATTTCAGTTCAAATGTCAGAGTAGCCATCTTCTGGTCAGATAAATGTCTCAGTTCAAAGTTAAAGGTCACCCACTGAGGGTCAAGTATATGTCTCATTTCAAACGTCAAAGACACCATCTTCTGGTCAGATACCAGTATCAGTTTTACACTTTCTATTTTCCCAGTAGATGTACGGTATCTGTATTTTTTCATTTTCTACACATATGTACGCTGAATTAGCAACTGAGCTCATGTCAAAAGCTACATGTATAAAATCATTGAATTTTCTTCTAGTATTTAACTGCAAATTTTACATGCATCACATATTTTGATAGCCAGTCAGAATATTTGTGATAAAAGATGGCATTAGAAAACAAAATAAGTGCTTTATATTCACTGTTGCTATGGTAACCCAAATTGAATACAGAATGGCTGATATAGATGTTCCTCGTCACAAGAAAGAAAAAGATTAAAATTTTAAGGATTTGACAATGGAAACCTGACTTAAGAATAGGTCTTAAAATTTATGGGACAAATCAATGTACCTGTAAGGATACTTTAAATTTTGGGGTAAACTTTATTGTTGTTTCATTGGTCAAAATTGTATTCATACATTCCTATATATTCATTGATACGTGATGGATTTAAGAAGTAAAGGTGATTGTTATGTCCAGCAGCGTGATCCCTTTACAGAGCAAGTGACATCTATGGTTTGACCTCTGTCCAATGACTGATTACTTTTTTATTCTTAAGTTTGAGCACATCTTTGAGTTTGCTCACCTGGTAGCTCATTCTACATGTACATGTACTGACTAGTTTGTCATTTTTGTTGAGGCATTTAAGTTAGGACATCTACATATATACATGTACATTTTTAACTAATCTTTGAAATGATTCAAAGTATAAGAGAAAATTTCATAGGTTTAGGTCATAGGCCAAGATCATTTTTTTTTCTTTTTTTTTCAGAAGGGAAATAAATTGAGAATTTAAACATTGTGCCTGGCGGTTGAGCTATTGTACAAAACATACACTACCTATAGATTTTGAATCTACAAATAAACATATCTACAGAATATTTTCTGTTGAGAATATGATTTGATGACATTATATACTTCACAACCTCTGGCAGTCCATCACTTATCCTTACATCTGTTTTGCGCAATTAATCAATTGTATCATAAGCAACCTACAAATGTACATTTACCTTAAAATTTCGGAAAACACAATATTGCCAAAACATTCCCGAATGCCATATGGATGCAACAAACGATGATGAAGGTAAAGAATACGTTTT
The DNA here is from genome assembly GCA_016161895.1 of Pinna nobilis. Classification (NCBI taxonomy): domain Eukaryota; kingdom Metazoa; phylum Mollusca; class Bivalvia; order Pterioida; family Pinnidae; genus Pinna; species Pinna nobilis. The sequence continues at coordinate 9,347 of JACSZP010007787.1, read as the reverse complement.
CTCAAAATTACAGAGAACATCGGCATTTGTTAGTAACAGTGATAAGTTGCATGCAGAAAGACAAGAGCGCTTAAAATGGGAAATGAAGCGGGAATATGAAGACCACATGCGCAGAGTATGTATCGCATGCACTGACTCTGAATCTTCATTTTCTTACCTCCTGTCATTTTTCAATAATCGTTGAAGAAAAGTTTTTCCGAAACTTTTACTCCTACTGGGAATTTCCTAATTTTTTATCATTCACCTTTAGTAAAGGTGAGAGCTATTTTTTTTTAGTTCAAAGTCATTTTTGAGATGTTTGCTTTTTAGATAGACCTGGCACTATTTTCCAGAGTCTTCGAATAGAAAATGATATGTATGCTTTTTTACAGAAAGTTGCGATTATTTAGTTTCATTAGCAGTATATTGCAAACTTGTACTTGCATGCGAATTTCAGAAAGTACAACTTACGACTTAGAGCATGATATCTAGACGTAGGTCTAACAGTACTTGAATGCTTGCAGACGAGAATTTCTCTGCATGAAACCAAAACTGAACTAGATGTCATTATTAGTATCATTATGCATGACAAATAATGCTTAACACTTTTGCCATATACATAGCCATCCCCAGGATATAGAGATCAAGAGCCGCCATATTACCAGCCAAATGTACAGCAGGTATCTAGACTGTGGTATACATGTTAGCTTACAATGTAGCATTCCTCATTATACTCATGCATGGGAGCCTTTGCTAACAACCCTAATCAAGTTTTGATAACTACGCTTAATTCCATAATTTTGATGGACTTTGTAAAGAATAAAAAACAGACAAACACCATGTGACCATGCTGTCATTTGTATAGAATAGTATAAACAGTAAGGGGACAGTTACACTATCTGCCCATTAGTCTGTCTGTCTTTCTGTCTGTCACATTTTTTTTTTCAAAATTGCCCTTCAGCCCCACATGAAGAAATATAACTTTCCTTGGAGAAATGCCGCCACTTGTCTGCAGACACTACTTGATCTTCACTTAAGGTCAAAAGGTCAAGGTTATTTTGTAATGCCATCAACTACAAAAGCACTGCTTTAAATTACATGTATGATATATGTGTTCCCTGTTTCATCCCACTTCACTCTTGACATAATTATCGTAATACAGAAAGTTTGGACTGCGCTGCAGTCTAGTTATCTTGTATTTAATTCGTTCACAGAAAGCCTCAGAAGAAAGAATTTTTTCTTATTATTTTTAATTTTCCTTTTTCTGTTTAACTTTGAAACTTGATGATTCTTCAAACAACTCTCATTAACTGATTTTAATGTACATTTCTATACATACAGAATAAACTTTAGTTCTGTCCTTTCACTTGCTCAGAAATAAACATACTTTGTACTAAGATGACATTCCGGCCACCTTTGATCTTTTACACCTGCAGTTCTTTGCTAATCATACATATCATTTCTTTCACACAAGGTAGTATATTCTACAAATGAAATATTCATTATTTAATACTGGAAGATTGCACAGACAACAATCAATTATCACCATCTTACAAAATTCCTTCCTGTCTTAAGGCTTACACATCTAGACTTATAAGATTTAGAGGCTAAGACAGAGAAATGCATTTATTGACCATTCTGGTTGAATGTTATTTGTTTTGTTTTATTCTATTGTATTGTAGTTTAACGTCCCACTCAAGAATATTTCACTCATATGGAGACATCACTGTGTGATGATGAATGGCGACAAATTTTGCCAATTCTTGGCACTACTGGCTGTAGAGCAGGGAGGGTTTTTAACGTGCCAACACCTACTGTGACATGGGACCTTGATTTTTACTGTCTCATCCAAAAGACAGGGACGGCAATGCAACCATAGAGTGGCGCTGCGGGAATCGAACCCCGGACCCTTCGATTCAAAGTCAAACACGCTAACCACTCGGCCATGGAGGCCCCGGTTTGTTTTGTTTTACACTACATTCAACAATCTTTCAGTCAAATGGTGACAGCCTGTTTTCATTGCTGGAATAGAGGTCCCCATTAGAAAGGTATCCAGGAAGGGGCCATCAGGCTTCTGTAAGTAAACTGGCAAACTTTCTCACATAATCAACTGTTACAGTGTGGTTCTGCACTGACTAGAGGTGGGAGGTGACAAAGTGCAGGATGTAATGTAATGTTCATGAATTCAAATTTTATCTTGTCATACCGTATTCCATGTATTTACCCATTAAAAATAGATAAGGTGGTACTCATGTTCATACTGAGAGGTCAAGGTTTCAAGCCTGGGCAGAAGTGGCTGGCTTTTCCATTGTCCTTTGGATGAGATAGTAAAAACCGAGGTCCTCTGACACAATTGTCTTCCTGTCGTCTGGATAAGACAACAAAATTAAGTTCCTATCAGAGTAATTGCATTGCGACATGTCTAAGATCCCTGACAGCTCAATGGCTTAATGTGCTGAACATAGGCAAAATTTTTGAGCTCTTGAAATTTATTCTGTGATGTCTCAACATGAGTGAAATGTTTTTAAGTAGGATATTCGAAAACAATAATTACATTCATAATACATATAAATGGAACTGAAATATTCAAGATCTGGAACCCTAGGCACATTATGTAATGTACATGTACATGTATATAAATGAATCCCCCGTTTTCTTACTAATTATTCAGTCATTTGGAGGGAAAAATTTTGTTTCGATTGGCATCTCCTGAATTGAAAATATCTAAATCATTTCGAGGAATGAACATCTGAAGGGAAACACTTTTATTTTGATTGGTGTCTAGAAAATCAGTGCACCATGTTTACCAATCCAGACTGTACTGGTAGATAACATTGTCAAATACAATAACGGGTCGAAAGTTCACGACAGCTCGAGAAAGAGGTATAAAAGAAATGGTTCATTTATAACCACTTTCACCGATTTAACAATCTCATTTACAATCTGACGATTTTTTTCTTAAGAAATTGGGATATCATTTGTAATGTATAAAAAGAAATAAAAATGTGATGATTTAAAACCCAACATTTTTTTTTTGCCCACAAATCATAAAACCTTGAGTACACTTGAGAACAATGAAGCTGGACAAAATACATATTGACAGAACTGTCAGGATGAAAATAAGAGGTACTCTGTTCTGAAAGGCAAATAGACTTTGACACTTGTAACTAATTTAAATTTGAAAATTTACTGTATAACATAAAACCATCTACTTTCCATAGTTTTAGATTTATGATTATTATTTGTAATAGTGGGTTATTGAAATTGACATGAAAGCTAGATGTAAGGTATTTCAGATGTTGAAATTGACATGAAAACTAGGTGTAAGGTATTTCAATAACAAGTCTTGAGCTATGTGTACACTTTGTCTAAAGATCAAAATCTTAGAGAAATTAGTTTATGGCTAGAGTTTACAAAGGAGTTGAAAGTAAGCATGGGCAAAACTTTTACATATACATTGTATTTATTGCCATCAGCCAAATAAGAATTTTGTTCTCAGTTAAAAGTATAGAAACATACAGAACAATGATATTAGGTAACTTTTCTGGCCACAAAAAAACAACAACACATCTTAGTTCTTATTTTCATCTTTATCATCATCTGAGATTTTATGATTACAATAAAATGAAACGTGACACTTATACATTCTTAATTTTTTTTTCAAATGGACACAAATTACTTAATTTTAATCTTTCCATTTATTCATATACAGCGGGATGTACTCATACATTTCTCTCTTTACCCTTCCTGTATATCAATTACCCGAAGTGAATTTTTTCCCAAACCAAAATTTAAGCCTTAAGAATTGTTTTATTCCACCTTGACACATCTTATCATTATGTTAAACTTTACAAATATTTATTGAACTTTTTCCTTCACACATTCCTTTCAACAGTGCTATGTTATAGCATTTTTCCCATCCCTCCTTTGACAGAAGAGGGGTATATACATGTACGAAGTTCACCTTTTTCATCCTTTCATTTGTTAATCCATCTGTTTGTCATAATAAACTTACATCAAAGATCTCTTAAGTTATGAATGAAGACAGCCTATGAAATTCGAAAATAAAAAAAAAAAATAATTTTATTAAAATTAAAAAAAATTCGAAATTTAAAATAATCGAATAGCTTATTATGACTCTCTATACATCCCTAATTAACTTTTGGAGTTCCAATTTCCGTTTTGATATTAATGAATACATGTATGTTGGGGATGCAATATTAACCCCCTTCTATGGACAGCTTTCGTCCAATATAACCGAAGCAAAAACTTTAAAATCTTAAAAAAAGATTAATCCCCTCAAGTGGAACTGTGCTACATTTTAAAGTTTGTTTTCATAATTCTACACTGTAATCATGAGTGTTTTCATATTTCTATAGTATAAATGGAAGGTCAATGCATTAATCTCTTTCTAGTTAAAAGTCTTGCCTAAGTGGATTAAACACTATTCAGACTTAAAGAGACAATCTAAATTTCACTTAATTCTTGCTCGGTTGAGTAAGAAATTGTCAATGATTTGTATAACCACAGGTGTCAGCAGTCACGTACAATTTTGTTTATGTTGTCAGGTCGAACACTATGTCGAACGCTTAACACAATCTTATACACCTCCGATTCCATGTACCTCATTGTATACACTGGATATTCTACATTTTGCTTTTTCAACACCACGTTTTTGCAGTTTTCGATTTCCAAACACAATCTTTTGTCTATGAATCCTACCACAAGTATTAATATTCCTTCGTATTTCACCCATCCGTGCACTTTTATTTCATAAATATGTTTAAGTCAATTATAAAGTGAAATCTTTAAATCAGTACTTGTGAATTTCAATTCATTTTGAGATTTGTTCATGTTAAATTGGAACAGCATTTTCTTTAAATGAAAGTTTTTCAAGTTACTTGTACTAGATGACATTACTTTTTTTTGATATTATCATATATGTATATGATACTTTAATAACTGTAATCATCTCAACAAATTGGTTTATATTTTTTAATATTAGACGAAAAATACAGATGAAACTCTTTCGAAAGAGAAAACATTACATTAGCAGCTGTGGTTTACAGTTGAGTGGTTATTGTTTGTTTTTAGAAGCAGGAACAGGGACGTCCTGTATACTACCGATTAGGAACCCCAGAAGCGGGGCTTCCCCTCGGCAGATATGCTGAAATGCGCAAAGTTTTAGATGACGAGCGACATAAGGATTACAATAGGTTTAGACGTGAGGTATAACCACAGATAACCAACTAACCAGACGTAGATAGAGTGGTAACGCCTAATCGTGCTAGCTTAATGTATTAGCTTTGTATGTATACGCCTAATTTTTAACAACACAAATTTGGACTAATCGTTACAGTAGATAATGAATTGTTTTTGATATATTTATAATTATTTTTTTGCACCAGTAATAAGTCAACTATAATCTGCACTTCTCTTTCAGTTTTCCTGGTGGACAATTGCCTGGTATTCTTCTTTTGACTGGCATGTCTTCCGGTTCATTTCTTGACTAATTTTTTTTCAATTTCAATGTTTTCTTCGTTTTCAGATTAATTCATCACCATTGTTACATTGGTTTATTTTGAGCACTTTTAATTTATATCCACCCTGGTGAAAGCGTTCTAACATTTTTTCTATGCTTGTCCCTTCTGTATTTTCTTTTTATTTTTTGTTATATAAAAGTGTGTGGCCCATCGACTCCAATCTTCATACTGGCATTTAACTTGGAATACATTGAAACTGAGCTAATGAAGAATTCTCTAAATTTATGTATAATTTACAATGAAATTCTTAAAGTATCAATTCATGCAAATAATGTAAATAAAAATCAGTGATAAGTATTATGTTGTGGCATAAGTAAGACTCCATTATGTCATTATCTATTTGGCTGATATGTACATGTATCATAAAGTCAAGCAACAAAATGTAATTTTATGAGATTGAAATAGGAATAAATGAATGTTGCTATGGCAGTTTGACTATAAAAACTGAATTTATTTTGCTGTGGTAGTTTGAACAATGTTAGATAGCTAGTTAATTTGGGTTTGAAAACATATACAGGATATATTGCTATATGACTATAGAGCAGCTAATGTGAAAAAGGAAAACGCTAAAGGCAATGTTCAGCCCATAAATGTGAGATTTAGTTACTGTAAGGAAACGGGAAGCTTAAAAGTTAGCTGTGAGTGCGAGAATGTGTTAAACAGCAATCAACGACTGGAAAAGAGATCATATGTTGCATTTATTTGAATGTGTACTGTTGATTAAAAGGCCTCTGGTCGAGTGGTTAATGGGTTTGACTTAAAATTGAAGGGTCAGGTGTTCGAATCCGCGCAGCACCATTCCATGGTTGGCCGTCCCTGTCTTTCGGATGAGACAATAAAAACCTAGGTCCCATGTCACAGTAGGTGTTGGCATATTAAAGAATCCTCCCTGCTCTACAGCCCTAAGTGCCGAGCATTAAGGCAAAATTTGTTGCCCTTCACATGCAAATGGTGACGTCTCCATGCAAGTGAAATATTCTTGAGTGGGACATTAAACAATAACACAACAACAACTGTTGATTAAAAGTTTGATCAACATTTCAAACAAAGAATTTTGATCTTTGCCAAGGACCTTTTTCTATGCAGTGAGGGATCTTTAATGTGCAAAGGCAATATTTGTGTTAATATTTGTTTTCCTTCTGATCGTGAAGTTGTTCATTCAAATCCGTGCCGGGCTGCAGTTAGCTTTCTGTGACCTTTGGATGAATAAGCAAAAATCGAGGTCCATGTGTCC
>JACSZP010007780.1:8945-22526 GCA_016161895.1 Pinna nobilis | reverse complement strand
AACCCTCCCTGCTCTATGGCCATAAGTGCTGAGCACAGGCAAAATTTGTCGCCCTTCACTGGCACACGGTGACGTCTCCATATGAGTGAAATATTCTTGAGTGGGACGTTAAACAACAACGCAACAACAACAACAACAAATAAGAGAGGAAGACACAAGTCTGAAAGAGGCTCTGAAAATCAGAAAAATTCAGCTTGAACTACTCGGAAGGAAGTGCAAATAACATACTACGAGAAAGAATTTTTAAAAGAATAGTAAAACAAATTAAGTCACACACAAACACAAGATAGGTTTATGATTAAATAAATCAGTAGATTAAAAAATCAAAAAATAGTAATAATAATAAACTTGACAGCGAGTTGTTGTTCAATGAATATGAATTTGAATTTGATAGTTCATATATATCAACAATTCAACGTTTAAAAAAAACGAAATTGCGTCTCATAAATGCCTTTAGAAGCAATTATTTCCATTGAGATAAAACACGTGTTCTTTCGGTATAGAACCAACTAGTGAGCCCAGTACCAAACAGTCGATCAGAGACGTATATCACACATATATCTTATATACGTCTCTGGGTCGATTAACTGTTTCTTTCAAATATATTAGCGTTGGCTCCATTCGACAAAGATTCGATGGAGTTTCTCAATTACACTGATTGCCGCGGTAAGTAAAGTCATTCAGCCCTAAGACCATTTCATATGTAACTCTGCATGCCGCTTGCGCTTCCGTCGACAGCACCTCTTGAAGGGTCTCCGTCATCATGGTTTCCAAGCAAATCATAGGATGGAATGATTCAAAATATACGGGTAAACAAACTTAATATACAACATACAAAAACTCTGTATTATTATACGAGATTTCAAGTTTGATGTCGAAATAAAAACACATCAAAATTACCGTTGAAACCCATCTCAGAGACATCTGTGTTATACATGTATTTCTGCTTAACTCCTCCTTGTATCTCATCAAATTACGTTTTACGAGTTTTCTTATGAATTAATCAAAGGAAATGGGTCACTAAATAGATCTAGAAAAAATGCACTAACCAAACCGTGAAATGTATACATATCTACCCTAGCTACATGAATACATATACGGGCCCTACATATATACATGTAGTTCTGTATGTTGCCAAAATACTGTATGCACCATAATAAATGCCCCTGAGTCAGCCTTCAGGAATAGTCATTATATGTATTTTGCAGACCTGGGGCTGCTATCTTGTTCATCTTTATGACCACATTTGATTGACTGAATGGTTGCAAATTAGTTTGTCAAGGAGGTGCATGTCGCAACTGCAGCAAACTATAGTTTGCCGGAGTTTTTCAACTGGTCTACACTGGCAAACTTCGATAAACTTTTCTTGCCAAACGTGGAGTTTGCTAAAGTTTGCAAACAAAAGTTTGCTAGTGTGACCGTCCCTGTCTTTCGGATGAGACAGTAAAAACCGAGGTACAATGTCACAGTAGCAGTTGGCACGTTAAAGAACCATCCCTGCTCTACGGCCAGCAGTGCCGAGCACAGGCAAAATTTGTCGCCCTTCACCGACACACGGTGACGTCTCCACATGAGTGAAATATTCTTGAGTGGGACGTTAAACAACAACGCAACAACAACAAAAATTCTCAGCTTTGACTTAATGTCCCGATATATAGATAGCGTTCTTTCATAACATAATTCAATTTGGTGACTATGTTAAACGTATCTATCCATATGAGCTCGAAGTCTGAAAGGACACCACGGAAATCGCCAGGTCTACCTCATACCTTGATCTACACCTTGAGACTGGTTATAAAGCCGGACAGTTGAGAACACAACTTTACGATAAAAGACTGAGATGACTTCAATCCCCCTATTGTAAACTTTCCATTTATTTGAAAGCAGCAATACTCCAGGGCACATGGACTTACCCCGGCGATATCATGTATTTTTAGAACTATGAAATAATTGTATTAAGGGATTCGACGAGCGAGCCGGAAAATTATGGACAGTTTTATGTTTGATTTGTCTAACTTGCTATTTTATTTATGATACAATTTAAAGTAAAAGAAATTCGCCGAGCGAAGAGAGTCGAAATTGTTTTTAAATACATGTATCAAATAAATTAAAATTTTTATAAGATATAAAATTAGTTCATTAACGAATTCGGCGAGCAAAGCGTGTCGGAAAATTATCGGCAGTTTTAAGTTTGATTTGTCTAACTTGCTAGTTTATGTACATGATACTGAGTTTAGAGTATAAAGAAGTAACTGGCGAGCCGAAAATTTTCTTAGATATCATATAAACTTATAATTTTAAAAATATAAAATGGGCATGATTTAAGTTTGATTTGTCTTAGTTTGCTATTCTATATGTGATAAAATTTAAATTAACAACGAAATGACTGGCGAGCAAAGCAAGCCGAATTTTTTCTAAGATATCAAATAAACATATATATGATTTTAAAGATATGAAATAAATTAATTAACGAATTTGGCGAGCGAAGCCACCCGGAAAATTACGGGCAGTTTTAAGTTTATTTTAAGTACAATTTAAAGTATAAAGAAACGCCTGCCGAGCAGAACGAACCGAAATTTTTGTAGGTATCAAATAGACTTATGATTTTAAAGATATAAAATACATTGTAAGTTGATTAAGCGAGTCGGAAAATTACTTGAAATTTGAACTTCAATTTGGCTTAATAACTACTTTATTTTTTATATATACACACGCTCACTCTATCTCTCTTGTAAAATCCAGTTTCAACTTATTTGGGCTAGCCAAAGGTGGGGGGGGGGGGTACAACCTCCTATTCACCTGGCTTGATCTGCCAGTGCTTTATATGTTACTCTAATAAGCCTTTGACTGTTTGCAATCCTTGAATACCGCTTGACTTCCATCCATGAAACTTTGTTTTTGTGACATAGAGGATTGGATTTGTTCTTATATTCACTGTATTGGCGGCTAATTTCGAACCGATTCACAGTTACATCTCTCTCAGATTTCCCCTATTCCCTTGTGGGTTTTTTTCTTTCTTTTTTCAGTTTCTTTTTCCTTTTTTTTTGCAAAACCAAAGGGGGGTTGCAGTCCCAACCCACCCACCCCATTATTATCCACCTGGCTTGATCTGCTAGCGTGTTTCTTGTCATGGCTTTGTCTCCTTTTCGATTTTTTTGCATTTGATTGTCCCTTTGCAGAGACCAGAGACGTAAATACATGTAGGTCTCTGTCCCTTTGGTATCTTCGACTATTACTTATTTAGACAAGGGCAAGTAGATTTACGTTAGATCCTATTTAATCTTTATCTATAGAACTTGAAGAAAAATTCCAGTGACAGATATCACATTATTTGTCACTCTTTTAATGTTTTTACAGCGTGGTGCCTGCTTTATAGTTGGTCTTTATTTCAGCGGAGACATACGGAATTGCCCGAATCAAGCCGAATATACTCGCGCGTAGTCTCGTACTTATGACGTCACTAAACGAGATCTAATATTTATCTCGCGAAGATTGAGGATACGGGCTCATCGAAGTTACAAAATTTACAAACTGAGATGTCAGCAATGTGGACACAACCAGCTGCGAATCAAGCAACTCAGGCAGCTCTTTGGTGAATTTATAGTTTTGATTTACGTTACTAATTAGAATTCGGATAAATATTTCAATAAACACAGAGTTAAAAGATATCAACGTCCCGCTTATTCGCACAAAATGGCGAACACTGTTCGACTGATTTAATATAATTTAGACCCAATTTGATGGTTGGACGATCAGACCGTTTGATTCTTTTAAATATTTCGGACAAAACTCGCATTTTATGATGACGAAAGAAACAAACCCCATTTAATATTACATCTAGAGTTATTTTAAAGTATGTGCATAATATGATTCCGGGTGGTTTCGCCCCGATTTGAGTTCGCACCTTAGGCTTAGTGGTTTCGTCCCCTTTCGTGATCGCCCTGGATGGTTTCGCTCGGATTTTATAGAATAATCATTCATAATTAGACATTTTGTACTGTGCTTCTACGTGGAATTCGGTGTAAATGACTGCTATGTAGCCGACAGTGTTGTATCAACCAGAGTATAATTTTTAATAATTGAAAATGATATAAATATAATCCAGTGTCCTCCAGAGGGAAGTTTCCTTTGTAGAAATAAATGATGAAACACTCTTTTTTCACAATAGAAAATAATAATAGAGTGTTTCATTATTTATTTCTGAAAATGATATAATTTTAAATTCCTTTAGCTAGTTACAAAAAATAAACCAATAACCGAATGGCCAATGATAGGGGTATTATTAATGGTATTTTGTGATTTATTTTCTGCTACTATTGTATTTGTTAAATCTGAAAGCAAATATAACAAAATATCACCAGTGATTCCTCTATTCTTGGTCGTTCCGTAACTGCCTTCCTTTGGTAAGTACTTCGGGACCAGTACAATCTGTCAAAATATGAATAAAAAGCATTAGCATTATTTTATTTTATTTTACTAAATCCTTCCTGCGCAAATTGTTAAAACAACAACTCAATAAGAATCTAAGTCGATTAGCACCTACCTGTTACAACACTCATAAACTCAAAACGGATCGAAACCATCTTGGATGAATCCACTTAGTGTACTGGTGTACAGGAATTGAGGGAATTATCACACAAAAGTACAATCGCAGGCCTAACACTAGGCTTAGTGACGAGCAGGTCCTAGTGCGTTACACTGAAAAGCAGTAGAATTTTCTCTGAGTATTAAATGATTGATGTTGGCAAGAACAATAAATATTTTATGTCCGTAAATTTGCAAGAAATATCTAAAATAAACCACCTTTATCTAACATACATGATAGAGGATGCTATCAGGATCTGTATGTTGGTCTTACAGAAGCCATACCAATAGGCTTAGGTAATATAGGCGAAGTGTGAATAAAAAATACAATAGCTACTTCATGTTACAGACATGATAAATGATGATTATGGCTTTGTTCATTCAAGATACATAGATCAAACTATCACTAGATCAAGGCTCTTAAAATTAAAGAAACATTTATGAAAGAAAACAAATATTACATGTGATTGATAATTCAAAACAAAATTCTTTTTTATAAGTGATGTCTTTTTTGGTGATTCATAGTACCCCAACTGGCCAAGTAGTGTAGATGTGTCTGAAAAGTAAAATAAAAGTCAAACACCCGATTGTTAGATAAACATCTGGAAGAATGACACCAAAACAAAGAATAGAAAAGGATGTAGATAAATATGCCAAGACATACCAGAAGTGACCTTGCTAAGCACCGCAGTGAAAGGACTTCTAATTATTTTATTTTATCAGTATATATAAAATCTAAATTCATAAGCCATACAAAAATTTCTTTTGGACATTTTTCCAGGTCCCAACAGTATAATCCAGCATCAGGCCAGGGCAAACCATCAGGGTTTGAAAATCCTGAATGGGAGAAAGCTCGACAAGCACTACAGAAGGTACAGGGAGGCAACACGGCACCAAATAAACAAAGAGAAAATTCAGTTTCTATGAATAACAACTCTGATGCACAAACATATTACCACCAGTATATGTACTATACACAGTAAGTATACTTATAACAGGACTTGAGTCAAAATTGATTAAATGATATTTCCTTCAATGGGATAGATATTATTTCTTATATTTCAGAGAAATTAGTTTAGAAAACATATGCCATGTCATACAGGTATTGCCTTGAAAACCATGCCTTCCAAAAGTACTCACAAATATATTTTTTTTTATTTTATGTTTGAACAGTTAACTCTTAGTATGCCGACTTTACTTCCCAAGAAATTTAGCTGACTTTTTAGTAAGTAGTCTACCTGTAATGTTTCTCATTTATATTCACAAGATTATTTCGTTGTCAGCATTCTATTAGTTAAGATTTCTTTTTTGATTCTGTAGATGATATTAATCTTGAAATCTTTGTTCTGCAGAATGTATGGAAACAATATGCCAGGCTATCAAGGATTTGGTCCAAATCAGAACACAGTAAGCCTCTTTATGTTCTAAATGATCAACATGGAATATTTAGTAATTCTATGTTGATATTTAAAACAGTTATGAACATGAATAGCTCCATAGGTAATTATATCTTAAATATTTAGATGATGTTGGAATTTCTGAAACATATACTACAGTCAATCAAAAACCATTTATATATTATATTCTATTTTAGTTTTGCCTATGAAACAACTGAAACTATTCAACCTACAGGGAAATAATGTTAAAAACTAAATTTCTGTTATTTAGGTCCAAGTTAGGGCTACTGTGGCCAAGTACCCTCCATTCTCTACGGCCTTAAGTGCCAAACATAGGCAAAATTTCTTGCCCTTTTCTGGCATATATGTAGACGTCTCCATATGAGCGGAATATTCTTGAGTGGGACTTTAAACAATAGTACAACAACAACAGGTCCAAGTTAGTTCCTTGAGTAATATCATTTACATGCCTTACATGTCATAGTGTTGTGATCATTGCCCACTGTAATTGCATTTATTTTAAAACATGTTGAATGGACAAATGTATTATCAAATATTTCATTTACACATTGTTTACTGTAAACTTGTGATGGATTAAGTGTAAGTGACAATCTTTTTTTCAGAATATCTACAACCAACCTCCTCCCCCTCCTCCTCCACCAAAAGAAGAGAGCTCTTCTATTAAAAGAGATGATAATGCAATGACTTCTCCCAGTATGCCTAGTCCTAGGCCTCCACCATCTCCGCACTTTGAAGGAGGACATGGATTCCCTGGTCCAAGGTTTCAAAACAGGCCAAGATGTAATTTGCTCTTTAATATATATCTTTAATTTATCATTTGATGTCACTAATTTATATACCTAGTTTGTGTTATTAGAAAATTGTTTTAATGTTCTATTTTTCAGTTTATGAAAATTAATACTATATGCAGAAAACTTATTTCCAGTCTTTTTGTAAGGCACAAATGTATGTCTGCTACATAAAGACACAAAATTACCCAGGACTTACAGAAAATTTCCCAATCCACTCAGTCACAGTGCATAGAAGCTTTTGAAATTAACTCAACACCTAGGCATACTTACTCAACACCTTTCACTTAAGTTAACAATTTGTTGTTTTTTAGATGTTTATACAGTACATTTATTTTCATTGATTGGATTTTTTATAGTCTTTTACACATCAACAATAAAAAACAATAAAGTACCATATGAATCAAGAGAAAACTACCTTGGCAAGCCTTGTCATGGATATCAATAGGCATGGACACATGGTCTGAGATTTCTTTGACCATATTAGAACATTGTGTAAGATCCTATAAGTCTGATATAGACCTAATGAGGATCTAACAGTGTAGGGCATCAAGAGTCCTTCTAGGATCACTTGTGTTACATCCATTTAAGCTATTTTTAGAATAAGAAAATATAAGCCATGTTTTATTTTTACACAACTAAGTGTTTATTATCGGGTCGGAATGAGGTACCCATGTATTTTAATGATTCACATTTTCAAGTGGTTTCTTACCATATGTAGGAACTACATGTAGTGTAGCAGGTCACGTGTCACTCAATGTTCTGAGTGCTGATCATAAGCCAGTATATGAATCCCATTACTTAGCATTCTCTGGCATCTCAATATGTATCACAGACCCAGATTAGGATGATAAACAACAGTACATTGATGTATCAAACTGTGCTCCAATTTTGCATGTTATCTAACATTATTTATTTGAAGATACATGAACATTGTTGATTTTCCTGTAGATCCAACAAATGTGAAAGGAATAAGATTTCAGTTGCCAAGAAGAGGGGGAATGGGAAATGCAAGACAACCATCATTTGGCGGGCACAATGCTGGTCCTAGAAATATGTATCACATGAAACAGAACCCACAACAGCATATTCACCAATCAGGAGGTGTGCCTACAAGGGATTATGTAAATGGAGACAGTTCACAGTCAAAAGAGAAAGAGTAAGTCTGATTAATGTGGGCTCTTATACGGTTGTCCATAAGCTAGTTCTATCTAACAGGTCAGACACCACTTAATGGTTTTCCATAGGCTGCAATGTTTACATTGCCAACATTCCAAATGCACACAGACTATGTATCAATATTTAGGCCATCACTTCCCCAAAATCTTGAATAAACTCAAAACAAAGGATTGAATTCTTGATTTCCACTACCTGTTCATGATTAGGGTCACCCCCGTTTTTTAACAAAATGAATAGAAAATAAAGAGACTGGCTTAGACTTAATGCAACAGGATAAAACATTTCAGTTTTCAACGATCTTGTCATTCCACTTTTTTTCAGCACTTTATAAGCCACTTTACAATATTCAATAAAAAGAATTGCCTTATGCTCCAATCATAAAGCATCTAACATCCAAAATAGCAGTTCTGCTCACCTTACAGCTCCTTGACCAAACAAATTACCCTTTATTTAGTGGTGTCTGATTTAGTATTTGAATATCAATGATTTGTTGAAATACCATATCTTTCGCAGTATCTAGATCTCCGTGATTGAAATTTTAATACTAACTCTTAGTCACCGTTTACATACAGTACTATATATTTTGATGAAATGGTGAAATTTATTTCAGAAATTCTGTTCTTCTCTAATTTTTTTCTTTCTGTAATCACCCGTTCCCCCCCNNCCCCCCCCCCCCCCCCCCCCCCTAAAAAAAACATATTACAATGTTTCTCTAAAACTTTCAGAGATCAAACATCATCCAAACCAAGTGAAAATGGTAATACCTCAAATGCTGCAGCCCAGGAATGGCCTCCAGAACTAAAGTAAGCATTATTTGAATTTCAGATTTAAATGTTAAGATTAAGTCTTTTTCTACATGCATGAGATTTCTTATAATTGATTTGTGTAATGCCACCTGACTTTTTTTTTCTTTTCAATTAATACTCTTTTTAGATTTGTCTCATCTTGTTGTAGAACTTAAGCTGTTTGAACTAACTCTGTCACCTATTTAAATCTTAACACAAACCTTTGATTATCTAGAAAAGTTTACAAGAACCATACAAGGAAAGTTTGATAAAGGTCTAAGTGGATGTATGCTTTTTTTTTTTTTACTAAGTTCTCTCTCTTTGTGTAGGGACTATGTCCAGCGAGCCTTTAACAGTGTCACAGGAGAGGATAAAGACAAAATGGAATTGTTGCTAAAGGAAAAGTTAACAAAAGCCTTCAAAGACAATGATGCTTCATGGTCTACGGATTGGACAAAAGAACCATTACCTAGGTAAGAGCACCTTTGGGTGTGTAAGAAGATGCAGTTATTTGATGGTTGTTTTGGCCTATAATTTCTACAAGAAATGTGTACTATTTCACACCTATATATGAATCACAGGTGCTTAGGAATTTACAATATAAGTATATCGTGATATATGATTGGAGCAGGTTACAGTGATTGGATCGTGGATTTGACATACATTTGTGTATACTGCAAAGCAATCTGTAAAAAAGTTTGGAATTCTTCTTTTCCAGACCACCAAAATGTATACTATAGGGAAAGCTTACTGTGTAAATTAATCTTGAGACATTAAATTTTATGAAATGGTTCATTGATGCACTAGGCCTATAATTTCTGCTTGAAAGATTTGCTAAAAAAAAAATTAAACTTCTTGTGTTGCATAAATCAAACTTACAGTACAGATATAATTTTGGATGTAATGGAGTTCAATAATTTGATGGTAGATTTGATATCTATTTGAAACACATGTTTGCATTACATTTAAGCAAATTATTGGATTGAAGTCTTGATAAAAAGTCTTCATCAAATTTGTTGTTTTTTCAGTCTAAACAAACCAGAAGGAAACCGTAACCAGCCTCAAAAAGGTAGCAGATGGGAAGGAAGAGGGCGAGGTTTTGGTAGAGGTCATTTCATGGGATCAAAATTTACCAGTCCTTCTAAATCCCTGTATAACAAAGACAGGGTACCCACCTACAGGTCAAAGTCATTTTCTAGTGATGATTCAAGCTCAAATTCAAGGTCAAGATCAAGATCACGGTCACCTCACAGGAGACGAAGAAACAGATGGACAGCGAGGAGAAAGCGCAGCAGGTGGGTACTCGGACATCCATCTTATATCCTTCTGTCCCATCAAACTTAAGAATTTACTCAAGTCTGAGAATTTACTCAACACCAGCTAACTCTGAATTCAAATTGGCTATGAAGGTGGAGTTTATAAAATTCTCAGACTTCAATACTTCAGACTCGACAGTAAATTCTTTAGGTTTATGGTGCCTATCCTTGTACTCTGATATTTGTGAAAGGTTTGGTTTACAACAGTGACCTTGCACTTCAGTTATAGCATTACACTAACAGTGAACCCATAAAATTGATTCTATCAGATCTGTCATGAATGCCATAGCAAATTAACAAGTAAATTCTGTACCTGCCTGCATGCTAAGGAGGGTTTCAACTTTGTGAGAATATGAAAATTTATTTCAACAGTGTCACATTAGGCATTACCTGTATTCTGCTTTAATAAGCAATGGATTATTTTTATAGTGGTATTTAACCACTCGTTAGATAAAGGGTTGTCCAAGTGATTTTGATTCATCTTTTCAAAGTTTCTTGAGGAACTTTCTGTTGCCATTTAGACAAGAATATGCAGGGCATGAATTGTAGTGGATTTTTACCTTTTCTCTTTCTTCATTTAAGTGGCAGTAGCAGTGATGACTCATATTCTGAAAATTCTAGAAGTAGTTTTGTATCAAAAGAAAGTTTACAAAGCCAGAGAGGAAGAGGACGTGGACGGGGAAGGGGTGCTGGGCAAGGGCGTGGCAAGGATTCTTTTGAGAAGAAAGGCAAAGGAGAGAAATGGCAAAACAACAAAGCCAACAAAAATATCAAAAGGAGAGGCAAAAAGTAGGTCAAGAGATCCAATTTACCCGCTTGTGTCTTGTATTAGATATAACTTAGTATCAGTAAGCAGCTTGTATTTACACAAATTGTGATCTTAGTTTTTCATACTTTCAAGTTATTAACAGATTTAAGTGTTTGGTCAAAAGTGACCTGCACCTCCATCTTATATATTTATGGTTTTGTGTGTTTGTTATCATTGTTACTTAGTAAAACCTTTTAACTAAATATCTTTTGTGTATAATCAGTTGTAAATTTGATTTAGCAGATTAGAATAACTTCATAATTTCAGATTAGTTTGAACCAAATTTTAGCTCATTGTACAAAATGAAAGGGAGCTTATGCTACAATCCTGGTGTCCAGCATGCTTATTGTGGATATTGCATCTGACCGATATTTCCTGGTTGAATGACCACGCTAAGATTTTATTTGGCCACCATCTCGGAAGTAGTAGCACCAGTGTTGATTACCTTGCACAGATAATGTGACTTGATGCACATCAACTTGCAGTTTACAGAAGTTGCATTCGACTTCAAATTCTCCTTTAACCATGATAAGATATGACTTGCTGTATTTTTGTGGTTGATGCAATGCAAATTTAAGCAAAATCAGATTATCAGTATAGAACAAAATTTGCCACATGAAGTGAGCTTGGTATCCTTTGATTACTGTTTCAGATATTGAATTCACAAACTGAACATGTGGAACAAGTTCCAAGTTACAATTTAGTTTACATATTTTTTAAAGAACATTGTGTGTGGTCAGTTTGTTTTTCTTTATAACAGTGCATAACAATTTTGTATTTCTCATCTTTGTAAGCTTGCCATGACAAAAGTTTGGAGAGCTAATGCCATATCCCTAGTGTCAGGGTCATTGTTGTCCATAGACAAAATTTTAATCAATGAACTGGAAAAGATTTGGCTTTGACATTTCACATAGATTCCTTGTGATTAGGGCTTTCATTTTGGCCCAAATTTTTTTACCAATTGATCTTTGAGTTTGACCTACTTTTAGAAAACTTCACACCATTTTTGGTGGAACTAGGTATTAATTGAGCTTCTCTATTGCAGTGTGTTTATACCAGATGAAGATGATCCTGAGAAAGAAGCCCGTCTCCTGAAACGGGCTGCTCGGTTTGGAAAGCATCTTGAGAGTGACTCCAAGAAAAGGAAGCAAGATTTGACATTATCAATAAACAAATTTGATGTAAGTAAAGCTATTTTTCAAATTGAATGCTTATTGTTGACAATCATATACATTAGGTATCACATGTATATGCATTTCCTATATGTATATTATGAAGAGCATCCTGACTTCAAATCGAGAGTCAGGGGTTCCAGCCTAAGCCATGGTTCAGTTGGACGTCTGTTTTTCCAGATGAGACAGTATAAACCGAGGTCAAGTGTCACAGTAGATGTTGGTATGTTACAGAACCCTCCCTGCTTTACAGCCAGAAGTGCAAAGCATAGGCAAAATTTATCGCTTGTCACCGACACATGGTGATGTCTCCACATAATTGAAATATTTTGGAGTTAGACGTTAAACAATAACACAACCAACCAATCAGAGCATCAATCTTGCTTTAGACTTTGCTGCAAGAGCCGTTTTGGCTCTGAAATAGAGTGCTCATCTTCAGACTGTTTGGGTTTGTACCTTACCACAGGTTAACAGTGTTTTCCCTAAGAACTGGATGCCGGCCAAATTGACCGTTTCAAGCTATTTTCTGGCCTGTTCAAATCTAAGGTTTGAACATCTTTTAGAGGGAAAAAACCCCCAAGACCCCTGTTCTTGGCCTGTTCAATTCATTTTCAAGCCTGTTCAAATAAAACAAAGGGAAAACACTGGTTAATAACATTTCCTGCATTATGTGACAGAACAACACATCAACAACCTCTGTGTTTATAAATATTTCTGTTAAAGAAAGTAAAATTTATCCAGGAACAAAGTATCATACATGCATGCACACATGCTTTTTGCTCTTACCAATTGAAACTGGTTCCAAACACCTTAAAAGAATTATATCACAGAATAATTTTACAACTGAAATCAAGGCTAAGGAAATTGAACAGTTTTGTCTCTTAGTATCTGATTTAGAAAAAAATCAAAACGAATAAAATCAAGATGATTTTGTCCCCGAAAAATGGGCATGACCCTTGGAAAGTTACACAAAACAGTCATGGTAATGTTCAGTGTTTCAGCTAGACTGCGCCTTTGCGGGATTTCCGCAAAATTAGCTCCCAATCCCGCAAATACTAGAAATCTTCATGCCTAAATTGGCGCTAAATAAACTATGCTGGCCTGCATCTAACATTTAAATGCTTTATTCTGCGCCGAAGACAATGTCTATATGCTTAAAGTTTCGCTTAAGTTACCTACATGTAGTTTGGGTATAGCTCAATGTTAATTACTCGCATGAAACAGTCATTCGTTTTTACCCTCAATACAAAGCGGTTTGAAGATCCAGACCAACACTGTTTTCAACACCTCGGGAGTTTTCATACACTTCTAGTCTATACGTTCGGAACTCTAAGAGTTATTGTATCATTTAGCATTACTGGTAATTAAGTATGGAAAAAACATGTGACAAAGCAAGCAGTCTCTGAAAGCAGACAATTTATAGCTTTGTGTCTTAGAGAAGTGAAGCATTTGGGAGTCTACGTATTCAAAATGAAACGGAGGATCAATATTACAGATTTTTGAAAACCTAGACAGCAACATATTGTATAGG
>JACSZP010007777.1:0-12283 GCA_016161895.1 Pinna nobilis | reverse complement strand
TGTCTTCCGGATGAGACAGTAAAAACCGATGTCCCGTGTCACAGTAGGTGTTGGCACGTTAAAGAACCCTCCCTGCTCTACGGCCATACGTGCCGAGCATAGGCAAAATTTGTAGCCCTTCAGCGGCACACGGTGACGTCTCCATATGAGTGAAATATTCTTGAGCGGGACGTTAAACAATAATACAACAACAACAACAACCAACACTAGAATATGTAACACTGTAGATTATTTATTTTTCGCGAATTCTTTATTCCACGAATTTGCCGTTTTCTACGTTTTCTGTCAAATCGCGAGTTCTCAACGTGAAGGAATTAAATTTCGCGTTCTGAACCTTTTTTTTAAAAGCCGAAAAAAACTGATCTAGCCATAAAATCTAAGGTGATTTATTCATAACAGATATGAGATTCGCGTTTTATGATCCCATCGAGAGCATTACTGCCAGATCAAATAATGGCGAGAACTTAAAATCTGCGAGGATGTCCACTAGCAAAATGACGCAAATATTAATTCCCCACTTTTATTTATGAATCTACAGCATACGTAAAATAATGCACCATTCCGTTACGACGACATGTACTAGAATAAATTAAACCGCACACTAGAATTCAACAAGTGCTATACCAAAAGAAATCCTGCCTTATGCATCAAACTCCAGAATATTTAAAGTAATACACCAAACACAATTGTGTTCTTCTGTTTTTGTTTTTGTTTTATAAACAGTCGAATACCCCATGTGTTTCATAGTTTGTTTTCGAGTCTGTGACGGTAACCTTTATTTCGGTAAAGCCGAAAAATATTTTGACCCGGATTTCTTTGTCAGTTGCCAACTGCCTATCGAACTTGACGACTCCGAGTTTCTTACAATTTTCTGATTTGGTAAACTTAGGACGTGTCTCTGTGGAGTAATATATCTCTATCTCCTCTTCAATGGCGTCCTGGCTCGATGGATTAAATGATTTCTCAAAGGAGGATTTACCCATGTGTAGTGGTTCACCTTTTGCAACCATCACAAGGAAGACATCTGTACACTTAGCTTTCCCGTCCACGACGTATCGTTGCGCAGGAGGGTGTATTCCCTCCTCAAATGGAACGCTGACGGACACTCCATATGTGAACGGACTAATCCTGGCATTGATGACGTCAGATTTGTGTCCAAACAGCACTGCGCCTTTCAAAACTGCCAAACTACCTTCGCGTGGAATTATAAATTTCTTATAAACTTTATCACAAAACGCTTCCTTGATCCGTGACCTCAAAAGACCACACTCAGAGAAACCCCGACCATCAGTACCAAGTCAACATCTTTTAATTCTTTGGAGTCTAATAAGGTCTTAACATGGTGTACAATTTTATCTATAGAATACCTGAAAAAAGACGCCATTGTGCCTGGGTTAATTCGGAGTCGTTTCTTAAATATACTAACGTCATCCTTGTACACTGAGGAAGATATCAATTCCTGTAGAGAATTATTATTACTTTCAGTACATGAGTCTATCAAAGACACTGTTCCGGATGTGATAACTGTTTTTTCTTCATCATTGTGATTCATTTTTTTCACTTCAAACCCTCTTTTTATTTCAAGAACATCGGAGGAATATCCAGTTTCAAAGACGTTCCATGCCTTTTCACCAACAAGATCTTTCAAAAACTGTAAAAATGCGTTGTCCACATATGTACCGCCCCAAGGTCCACCAGATGGCGCGCAAAGCTCCGTCAATATACTATCGTCGTTTCCTTTACCGCCATCAGTTACTTTGTATGACGTAATATCCACGGTCCCTCCTACAAATCAAATACTATTGTTATTCTATTATTGTAAACATACAGAATCCAAACCTCAATATTCCCTAAACATCTGTATTAACACACCTGTCCCTTTTAGAAAAATTTTAGCCGAACTTGCTTAATTTCAATATTTGCAGAAAGACACGCAAACTCAGTATATCTCTAAATACGCGCAAATCTTCACCTCTATAAACTTTTCAATGTGACATAAGCAACGAATTTACTATGAGGAAGATTTCATTATTTTTTTACAAATAAATAGCAGCATGTAATATACAATTTGCATTAGTCAGCAATCATTTTTAGATCTTGTCATAAAAAATCTGAGTTGGGCATCATAAAATGTAAGATTTTACTTGAGTCTGAAAATTTTTCTCAGTTCCAAAAATTACCAAATATGATTGGCTGAGAGGCTAAAATAGATATAAATTCTCAGTCTTACGAAAAATAATATGGTGCCCAGTTCAGATTGCATAAATATATAAATCATCAAATTCATATAAGGATATTCAGAATAAGATTGTTTCATTCGAGATTTATATTTGTCTGTGATTATGTGCGATGTACACATCGCCTATAGGTCTCTTGTATAATGAACTAGTGTTAGAGTTTGACTTCTTCTTGGTGTTTACATCAAGTATCTTGTAGGCATATGTGTATTAAAGAATAATTGTCAATTGTGTGAATATGAAACTAGTAAAATGACTAAGGTTAAGATGTCATGTTGAGTTAGATATCAACGTCTAGCTTATGATTATAAGAACTATGAATGTATTTTAGTTAGAAAGATCCAGTGGATTTCGATGCCAACGTCCAGCAAGGTCACGTTATCTAAGTCTTTGTGTTTACACATATACAATACCAAGTTTACATCAAGATGTTACGGTTGGTCGTCCCTGTCTTTCGGATGAGACAGTAAAAACCGAGGTCCCGTGTTACAGTAAGTGTTGGCACGTTAAAGAACCCTCCCTGCTCTACGGCCAGCAGTGCCGAGTATAGGCAAAATTTGTTGCCCTTCACCGGCACACGGTGACGTCTGCATATGAGTGGGATGTTAAATAACAATACAATACATCAAGATGAAAGTACTAATTGCTACGTACCGCCACAGTCAACAACCATGAACTTTTGTCCTGGTTTAAAACCTGCCATGCAGCGTCCAGCATCCGATTCTTTCCTAGCTACATTAATTGTCTTACAGAACATTGCTGCGGCTTCAGGTTCCAGTGCCAGTATCAAATGTTTGCTTGGTATCCCTGCCTATATAATAAATGCTTACAATTACAAGGTTCCTAAATGTAAAATGACATGACTGGAGGAAGCGACAACACTAAGTATAACCTGTTGGTCCCTGAGTACCATTTAACATCTAAATGGCATCTATCTGGCATCCATTTTTTTTTTTTTTTTTTTGTGGAGATAAGTTTTTTGAAAGTTTCATGGTCGATACAGGGAACTCGCTATGCAAATTGGGCTCCCCTCCCAAAGATGTTGAATGATACTCTGATGCAAACTGGGCTCCCCTCCCAAAGATGTTGAATGATACTCTGGAGCACGAACATTAGCCATACATTAGCCATAGTGACTGGATTTTGCTACTCAGATAAATAACATATAAAACTTTCAATAGACATTGACATTTTACCGGACTTTTAAGGGTTACGTGGAACACACATACTAATTATGTTCCAAATAGACCACGTATTGTTAATGTCCCGGGGCCGCCGTGGCCTATTGGTAAGCGAGTTTTGTCTATAGAACGAGTGGTCCGGGGTTTGAATCCGAGCCACTATATGGCTGGCTGTCCCTGTCTTTCGGATGAGGCAATAACAACGGAGGACCCGTGCCCCAGTAGGTGTTGGCGCATTCTCTCCCTGCTCTACGGTCATAAGTGCCGAGGCATAATTTGTCGCCCTTCATCGGTACACGGCGACGTTTCCATATAAGCGAAAGGAAATTGAGTAGAACGTTACAAGAAGACTACTAAGCAATCCAGCGAATGTTCCAAATAAATCACGTAGTGCTTATGGTCTGAAGAGATCACGTATTGCTAATGTTCCAAAGAGATCATGTATCGGAAATGTAAAAGAGAGACTACGTATTGCTAATGTTCGATAGAAATAATATATTTCTAATGTTCCAAAAATATCTCGTATTGCTAATGTTCCAATGAGATCACGTATTGCCATTGTTTCTTATGTCCCAGAGAAATTACGTATTGTTAATGTGCGCAAGAGATCAGGTATTTCTAATATATCAGAGAGATTTACGTTTTGCTAATGTCCCAGGTCACATATTTCTTATGTTCGTATGGCATATATTTAACCGCAGTGTTCGAAAGTAAAAACTTAAAGTGTAAGAGATCAAATGTTCCTCATCGTTCAGATTAAATACTGCTTATCTTCCAAAGAGAAAACAAACTGCTATGCTCTAGAGATATCAAATAAATGACAATGTATTGCTAATGTTCTAAAAAGATCATGTATTACTAGTCTTCCAGATCCAATATTGCTGATGTTTAATTTGCTTAATGTTTTGAAAATGTTTTAGAGATATCATATATTGGTAATGCTTAAAAGAAATTACGTATTGCTTATGCTCGAGATCGCGTATATTTAATGTTCCAAAGAGATATCATATGAAATCATTGACATAACAAACTACAGCAATTGACGATGCATATCTAAATTATCTTGTTCTACAGTATATAGAAAGTTTTACATTCACTTGTGCTTTAGGAAGGTAACATGCATATAGATTGGCTGTAATGTCATTAACTAGATACTCGCCATTATTGCCGCTTCTCTCATGAACTGCTTAGCCTGCGCGTGCCAAATTGCAGGAACGGTTAGGACCCATTTCACATCCTCAATCTTGAATAGACCTTTATTTGTTCTCTGTACACAATCCATCAAGTGCTCCTTCATAAACCCAACTGCCGCAGAAAACACGTCTAATGCCTTCATCCTGTTCCCATTTTCACTCCTTATTTTCATGTTTTTCGAGATTTTTTCAACCTTAAATTTCCAAAAGAGAATTCAAATAAATACTCCATACTCCATCGTTCTGAGACAAAGCTAATTAGAGTTTATTTTGTCCAAATAGAGAGATTATTCAGCTCTAATATATGTTTAGATGTGATTGTTTTTTAGTTCTTTATAAAAAGAAGAAGTTGAAGATTCTAAAAGGACATTCAAAAATCATTAATCGATCGATAGAAACATGCCAGCATGAAGGGGAGCGCGGCTGGTACCGGTTGGAATGCCGACATTCTGTCGAAATACCCACCTGCCAAGCACAAAAAATACATATGTATTTAGTCAATTAAATATTCAGAGATATTTTGTTATAATCAGTGTAGTTTTACACTGAGTGTGGTTAATCTTTGCCTAAAACGAGATAATTGTATCTGCGTTCGAAATTCTTCTTTACAAAAAAAAAAAACCCCAAAAAACGAAACTTTCTTTTAATTTTTCCTTTCGTTCAGAACAGAGTAAAACTGTATAGAAAGGTCAAATATGTTATGCTCTTAAATGAAAGGAAAGGCCTAGATTGTATGAACAAGGATCTTTAGAACCTTTTTAAATCCACATGTGATTTACACCACTCCCTGGGTAGCTAGTTTTACAGTAACTAAGAAACCAGAAGTTTGCTGCTGAAAAAATATATGTTAAAGTTTATATATGTATGTTTGTTTGTGTACCTACTTTTTGAGGACCTGGGTCTGGAGTATCGCCAAAATCCCTCTTGAATTCCTGATAAAGGGACATCTTAAAATGTCTAAAGAAGAACCATTTTTTGTAATCCCCACTCTCATCTTCGTCCTCTGACAGAGTTGCGTATTTGGACTCAGCTTCGTATCCAAAAGAATTGAATTTTTGGTTGGCATCAAACAATATCACAGTTGGAGTCTTCGCAGAACAGAGCTTTTCGGTGCCGCTTTTCCATTCTACGTTCGTCAATATATCCAATGGCTTCTGTCTAAACGAGTAGGCATATCCAGAATACGTGGTTCCAAAGTCGATGGCCGCTACCATCAGATAGTCACTTGATGACATGGTTTTCTACAATTTAATGAAAAAAAATATTTAACTGTGATTTGACTATGATAGAGAAATATAAGAGATTGTTTGATAATGACGTTGACAATGGTATCTCACTTCTGAATTAGCAAGCTGAAGATACTAAAAGGGGGCCACCGCGGCCGAGTGGTTAGTGTGTTTGACTTCGAGCCGAGGGGTCCGGGGTTTGAATCCGCGTAGCGCCACNNCCCCCCCCCCCCCCCCCCCACCACCATTAGATCCGCGCATGCAACACAAACCCATCTAAATATTTGTGCTCCGGAAGGGCTAGCAACTCCTGTTCCACGCGCGGTAATCGTCGTTTCACGTTAGTAATACTTGTAAACGAGAAAAAGACGACGGGATTAGGTGTACGGGGAGAATATCGCTCATCATTTGTAGTGCCAATAATCATTGTCGCATAGCATTTTACTTTGATATTTCTATCAAGAAAATCCTGATAATAAAGACATGCTGTGGTATATTCTATCACCTGAAACCTGTTTATGCAGTTACTACTAGAATACTGCTGCATACCAATAGGTGGTGCCACGTTAAGAATCATCCCTACTCTAAGGACATAAGTGCGGAGAATAGGCAAAATTTGTCTCCCTTCACCGGCACGCGGTGACGTCTCCATATGAGTGAAAGATTCTTGAGTGGGACGTTAAACAACAATACAACAACAACAAAACTGAAAGTTGACTACAGGGAAATTTAAGTTAAATCTGTTATCGTAAGTTTGATTATCAACCGCCCTTTATTATTAATGCCCGGAAGATGGTTAACACACGGAGCACAACCATCAGTTTCTGTGTTTTATTCTATATTTCTTTATTCAAAGTTTACTTGGATAGATGCGATCAACAAAATCAACGAACTTGGAATTATTTGGTCAAACAGCATTATCTACATAGCGCAGTGTGAAGTTAAATGACCAGACTTGGCTGTTTCATTGTCCTTTTTTGAGTGGGACGTTAAACAACAACGCAGCAACAACAACATTGTCATTTCAAAGCCCCTGTATGAAGTTAGCCTCGGCATGCGAATAAATAAAAACAAGAGCGGCAAGGGGAGGGGCACAGTTAGTTCCATTTCGGTGCCGACAGTCTGTTTAAAAAAAATCCACTCAACGAAACACAACAAATATTTTGTCAAAAAAAGATTCAAACATTCCGGTGATTTCATTTCAAGGTACCTTTTTGGTCTAAAACGCCAAAAAGACATATTACCGGCTTTGGTCATTCACATTTAAGCTCAATTCATTGAGCACGCTGATAATGATTCAACCTGCCATTGTTTTATGTTTGACATCTCGAAATAGACAACAGCCTTCTATTCCATGAAAACGATTTCTTCGGGATTAAGACCACTGTTTGTTTTTAAGTCTGAGATTGGCTGAACAAGAAAATTGCTGCCTAAATCCGAAACTGATGTCTTTGTACTTTATTGCATTCCAATATATAAACCTATTTACGCATACATGCATGTACTATACACCTAATGTTTCTCAGCAACAAGTCCGATATTAGGCCTATTGTTTCTATGCAATCAAAGAATCTTATGCCATTTTATATTTACGTACCTTATCAATATAACGCGCATTATATGTACAATAACAGCACTTACTATGTGTTGCATACCCGTCATAAAACACACATTAGACAATTATTCTCTATTTACAGTCTTGATTGAATAAGTCGTTGTAAGGCAATCTCGTCTTATTCCAGTTCCTCTTTAATCTTATGAACAGAATGTTCTATACTGTTTTTTTAAAAGACAATTATTAAAGTCGTTGTATTTCAAAATTCTGCGAATATTATTTCATCAACTGCACTATTTGCATACTTCATGACGGTGGAAATAAACTCATCATCATTAACTTTTTCTGTCATTTTTTACGGTAGCTTCCGTAATTTTATACAAATGTTCCAGGAGAGTGTGGAAAGTTTTTACTGGAACCGCCCGCTACCACTGTCTGTAGGTTTTACTAGCAGACTGGGCTACTTTTAAAATTACTTTTATATGTCAGCAACATGCGCGGATCCAGTATTTTTTCCCTGGGAGGGGACGGTTCGAACTTGTGTCGAGGAAAATATAACCCTGTTAAATGGTATATACTTTGCCGATCATCGGGAGATGGGGGTCCGCGCATGAGCGATACCTGTGTATCGGTGTCCAGCTTTTGAAATATGAAATGAATTAGAAGCGTTAGGGGCCATATACTGCGAGATTTAGATCTAGAGTTCCCTGGTTAAACAGGTAAAACGATGAACACTGGACGATTTAATGCATAAAACAACAACAATAAAAATATATTGATCAATGCATCTAGAAAATCTTAAATGGATAATCACTGTGGGTCAACATTGAAAGTAACCGACTTGAAGTCATGATATGTAAAGAAGTCGATAGATCTACCTACTTCGTTTTAGTCCGCTTCTGGGATAAAAACAGATGAACATCCTTTCCTGTTGCTAACAGATATTCCTTTTTTTCTGTCACACTTCTGATAAGGTAAATCTAAGTAAATATAATAGATTCCAGGAATAAAGACCGTATTACACTGAAAATGACAACGCCCAGTGTGTGCGACTCTTAATGCATATATTATTCTATCTACTTTCGGTTTAAACAGACACAAATGTCACAAGTAACGTCAAAGGTCGCAAATACAGTACAGTACATGTACTTTATGTGCCGACATTAGAACGAGTTATCTTTCTTCTCTCAGGACAGTATTTCGACGTCAGTAGGTATGAATGGTTTGATGGATCCAGGGTCCAGTTGTTCATGTGGTTTAATTTAAATCCTCGGTTTAATATGATCAAGGATTGAAATAAATGCACAGTAAAATTCTGATGCTTTAATTAAAGGGTTAGATTGAACCTTTGGTAAGAGAGTCCATTATATTTAAGGAAATTGTCTGAAGCTCGGTTACCGTGTTCCTGCAAGAATCACTTATACAATATGTACACCTCAATTAACAATCAATTAAACAAGCGGGTTCTGAATGTTGTAGTACTGGGAGGAAGTCCGCGTTGGGTGCCTCCTCTTTTTTTTTCTCGGTGATATTCAACTAGTGAATGAATGAAAGTGAGTCTCCCGAACTTGACCTGACATTGATAAGTGTGGCCGTGACACACACACACACACACACTCTCTCTCTCTCTCTCTCTCTCTCTCTCTCTCTCTCTCTCTCTGCGTAACTTTAGAAATTCCATGTGTAATTTAATGATAGGCAATGATGACTTTTCAGTAAATTTTATTTTCTCGATCATTACATTTGGGCTTTACAAAGATTTCTCCTATGATAAAAGGTGGATCTTTAGTGTCACAAATACATCAAATTTACCATCACACGTGACTCAAATATCAAATACCGTGCTTCATTAAGACAATATGAATTTCCTTAAG
This sequence comes from Pinna nobilis, assembly GCA_016161895.1. NCBI lineage: Eukaryota > Metazoa > Mollusca > Bivalvia > Pterioida > Pinnidae > Pinna > Pinna nobilis. Next base: position 3,017 of record JACSZP010007777.1, on the reverse strand, counting down.
TTTAATTGTATAGATATATGCTAGTAAATGGTAAATTCTTTCAATGCTGCTGTACTGGTATTAGTTACAACGAATTTTCACCAGAACTTGAAACATGTCATTTGATTTTGAGTTCCTTAACTCATACATAGTTCTACATTATCAAATACATGTACCACAAACGACAGAAATAAATCTGTTCTTAATTCCAGCATGTATTCTAACTTCTGTTTATTGTCTTATAGAACAGATATTTCACAAAATAAATACATGACGGTAAAGAGTAAAACACACACACACACACACAACAACAACAACAACAACAACAAAAACAACCAATCCCCCCCCCCCCCAAAAACCGCACAATTCCAGCAGGGCAAATGAAATTTGACCATGAAATTATTAATTGTTGCTTTGCTGATGTCTACATCACTCACTGGAGATTTTTAATTTGATTTAATTCAATTTCATGTCATGTGAAAATGATAGGCTACTTTATATTTTTACCTCCAAAATCGAATTGACACTTATAAATGACATGGAAACTAATAAGTAATTTTCCCGAAAAGAAAATACTATTCTCGATTCGGATTCAATATTTATCCATTGTCATAAAACTGAAATGATTTGTTACATACCCTGTTGTTTATATTATCATTTTCCAAAGTTTAATTGTAGATCTAGATGTAAACTAATGATTTAAAAGATTTTTTAAATTCAATAAAATTATTTAGTTTAAGGTGAAAATGCAATAGTTATAAAACATTACACTTGCTTGAAAAAATCTTTAAAGAGTATTAAACAGCAGCTTTTATCACCAATACGAGTATCAATAATAACAACAACTGGTTGCGAGGGACGCTATTTTGATATCAGATTATCTCCCTTATAACAGCGTAATAAATCTATGATCTTTCGTTTCGATTTTTTTTTTTACATATCAAATATTTTTGTTATGTTAAATTTGCACGAATGAAAAATTCATGTGAGGCTAACGTTTAAGTTCGAAACACACCGTCAAGAAATACCAAATGATGATCTGTGTCGTTTGACATTTGGAACACGTGTTACACGACCGGATGTTTACGGTGCGTTGTTGTTAAGAAGAGCCATAAAGGGATGTCACTCTAACAAAATACTAGATTGTTTCTCTCAAAATTATGAGTTTTGTTTTGAAATCATTGTCATATTACAAAATTGTAATTCGTAAAAAATAAAATTGATTGACCGTAAGCATCGATGAATGTTTTAGGACACTTGATGCTTTAAAGTGCACTTCGGTGAAATACACAAAGAAAATAAACCAATGAGCTAACCACATGAAATCACGTGGTTGAGATTTTTTCGTGTGCCAAGAAATAGGTTTCAGAGTTTACGGTGTGGAGATTAAGTTTCAAATATACCCCGTAAATGGGTGATATTTCAATCAATTCTTGAGGATAACCTAAAGTTAACTCTTTTGGACTGTTTAAGCGTGAAATATTCTCAAAATGTCAGGACAACCACCTCAGCGGGTACGCCGAAACCCGTCTCCTTCTACTGCTATACAGAGGCCTATGAAAGCCATTCAAGCATTTGCATTGAAAGGAAGCCCTACACGAAAAAGTCCAACTTCTTCACCGACGACAAGTGTGTTATTATCCAGACTCTCTCCAGACAACAGAAATTCACCGGAGAGGAAGTCGCCGGGATCGCCCAGCTTTAAAGGTGAGCATTTTATTCGGAAATGTGCGCAAATGTGTGACTTTAAAATTTGGCTTTTTGCCAGAAATCTTTGGGTCTTTGTCAAAACTGTTTCAATAGACCCAACATTTGTAAGAATAAGCTCGCACAAATGAAAAATCGGTGAAAGACCCTCCCCGTAGAATTTACATTTGGATTCATATTTGTTGTTGTTAGATTGGAAATGCATAATATTACTATGTATGTGTTAATTATTTCAATGTACAGGTACATAGATCTATTTGGACTTCTGTTTATGTTGACATATTGAGAAAGATATGCTTCTGCAAATCAATGATATAGACTTTCATTTTAACCAAAATTTGAAATTAAGTTTGAAAGTTTAAATCAATATGTTGTTTGCATTTGTAGTTAATATTTTCCCACATATTTTCGGAGCCTCCGTGGCTGAATATTTAACCTTTAGACTGCCGAAATTTGCACTCCGCCGATTTAACCATTCGAGTGTCCCAAACGGACAACTTTGACGTCAAACAATTAAGCATGACGTCATGGTTAGCTGACGCAACTTGTCGTCGCACTTGCTGTTTATGATGAGTAGAGTCATTCTATTTTCACTCAATCTCAGTGTCTTTATGTTCTGGATCTAAATCCTTTTTTTCCATTTTTTGTATGAATCTGATAATATTTATCTCTTGAAATTCTTATAATCACCTAATTTCTCTGAGGGTACGTCTGAAGCTTTGCGATAGTTCGGTAGCAATCATATTTCATTGACGATCAACAATATTTGATGTATGTTTCACTATATTTTCACACCAAGAAAATCACAAGATGAAAGACGGAAAACTCATGACGAATTGCATAATAAATCGTGAATATACATTTGTACATGTACATCAAATGTGGGACTCATGCCAAACAAATTCAAATATATATTTTTAAAAACTATCACTAAAGAAAAGTAGGGTAAAAACGCGGCTGGATTCGTACGTAAATTCCACCCCCTCTACAATATGAAATACATGTACATTGAAGCACTTACAAGTTACGGTAAATTTCGTCTTCAATTTATATACATTTTTAGACAATCCCAATTACATGTATGTATTAATTATGATCGATGTAATGATCTGATTACCCCCCCTCCTCTCCTACACACATGCGCGCGTACCTCATGGTTTACTGAGGGTAACGGATTTAGACGAATTTAACTGCAAGTCAGCTTTTCAAAACCTAAAATTGTAGATTATGAATGATAATTAGATGTCTTTTCCTTGTTAGATGTAAATTTCAGTGATAGAGAAATAGAACCTCAACCTGTTACCAATATATTCGTCCAAGAAAATACAAAT
>JACSZP010007766.1:0-11936 GCA_016161895.1 Pinna nobilis | reverse complement strand
ATTGTAATTAGATTTCTCTGGAGTTGGGGTAAATTTCAGTCCTTTTGATAAAATTTCTATTTGTTCTTCTTTTAATTGTTTTCCTGACAAATTAATTACTTTTGGCTGTTCGCATTCTGTCCCTTCCATCGTGTATCTCTGTTCCAGTGGCTTTGATCTAAAAAACGGATTGTAATGCCTCATGTCATTTACAGTGCAGAAGTTTAGATCTAAATAAGAGAAGGAAAATAAATGAAAATCAATAGAAATATAAAAGTGTTTAAAAACGAAAAAGACGAAAAAAAGAAAACAAAAATGTTTTGGACAAAAGGGGAAAAGGAAAATAAAGTGATTGAGGACAAAGAATACGCACTTATTCTCCAGCATATAGATGTCATTACAAATGTATTTATAAAGTCCAGTAGAGATCGAAAGATGTTAACAGATTATCGGCCTTATTTAAGTTATGTAAAATGAAAAGAATAATCCGGGTATAATCTCTTTTCACCTTTATCTAATATAAACATCACCGCATTCTTCCTTAATCAAAAGAATAACGATACTATCAAAGTAAGTAAATTTATCCACAGTCTCTACATGTACCTTGACAGAAAAAAATCAAACCCGTGAGTACCACTAAATGCTCCAATCGATCGATAAATTGTGGCAATTATCTACCCTCTCATTATCAGTTAGTTACACACACGGTTAAAGACTTGTCTCTGTTATCGTTTAGTTCAAATTGTTGTATAAACAACAACTCACTGACATCTGCCAGAATTTTGTCCGGACTAACGAGCCATATTGACATTGGTTCTGCACGTTCGTTCAGTAAATAGACCGTCCGGATCCGGAACGCGAATTTTCGGATTATCGAAGCATTCTAACACTGTGGCCGTTCGTTCCCGAGTAATTCGTCCGGTGTAACGAATTTTCCGGATTAACGAGTTCCGGACTAACGAGACATCATATATGAGCATGAAAGCGCTATTGACATTCTGAAAGATATATGTTGTGATATGAAGTGCTTGCAACTTTAAATGATCTTAATAATTTCGTTGTTTATTGTATTGTACTCCTGACTGAAGTTTTTTCTTTCTTGAAAAAAGATGAATTTTACCTTAATTGTATCAATGACAATGTTAAGGAACTGATAGAGTTTTAAAAACATAAAACATATTACACATGAATTCGTTTTAAGATAGAAGTTAGAATGACAGAACATAATTTGCTCTGCTGACATATCTTTATCTGATTAAAAAAAATAAATATATAACAAAAGGAAGAAAAACATATCAGCCTGATCAATGCCAGGCTTTCGATTTCAAAGGAAAACGTAAACCAATTGCTGAGTTTAAAAGGTGTTATGCGAGGTGGTGAATGGTTCTTTGACGAGGTTTCTTATTTCAACATCATCTTCACCAACTACTCTAATTCTTTTACATTTATGGATATGTCAACGGCTACTAGTAAATGGCTTCAATTTTTGGCTTTACAGTGACGGCGTCTGAAGTGTGCTGTCACCGTCTGTAACAAAAAAGTGGTTTTCACTGTTTCGTATGAATCATAAGTAATTTGTTACTTCGAGAAGTATGATTTGTACGTGTTGGATTTGAAAAGTCGTCCATAAGTCAATTTCATACAACAAAATCTATCAATATGGATTCATCGATATTTAAAATTATAAAATGCAGCGTTTCGAGTACAAAACAATTATTGTTTTGTAGTACAGTAACATTCTCTGACGTTCACTGGAGTTTAAATTCCGAAATTGACATCTAGGTCAAACTCTCCGAGATCCTTTACTCGGCTGGCTTTTTGTCGTTTGGATGAGACAGTTTAAACCCGGGCCCATGTCAAAGAGGGTGTAAGCACATTTATAAAACACTACCTGATTATCATAAGTGACTAGCATAGATACAATTAATAGCTAGGTTCTTAATTGGGACTTTTAACAACAGTTTAACAACAGTACAACCGACCAACCAATTTGAATTTGTAACGATGTAAGTGTGATAATGCCTAAAAGGATGTAGAAATGTTTAAAATAACAACAAGAAATGATTGGATCATTCCTTTCTCACATTTCTGTTTTAGAATGCCGTCTTGATAAATGAATATTGAATTATCTAGTTTAATTCTTTTTGTTTAGATCTGAGTCTCGGTTCACCTATGATGAAGGATGTTACAGGTACGACTGTGAGTGCAAGTGTGATGGTTCTTATAACTGTCCTTCGGAAAGAACCAGGAATATCTGCGATGATCGAACAAATAGTTCTTCCTCGTCGTCATCATCGTCATCCTCATCGTCAACAAGTTCAGAAAGTAACCAAGGGAGCTCGAGTCAGAGTTCACAGGTGGGAGGATCTTCTACTAACTATGTCGAATACTCATCTCGAAGTAGAAAATTTATTGGCATACTCGAGTCCAGCAGACCATACGGAAGCAGAGGTTGTAAATATTGCGTTGTTTATGGGCAGTATTATATTCCTAATAATCGATTCCAATTTGATGACGGATGTTGGCGTTTTGATTGTGATTGTAATTGCGATGGTTCTTGGAGTTGTCCTGCTGAACGAACAACAGATACGTGCAGAGGAACCCGTCCTGCTGGACAATGCCGTGCCTGCAGAAGAAATGGAAGGGAATTCCAACCAGACACAGTCTTCGAATTTAATGAAAATTGTTACAGATATAGCTGTGATTGCGCCTGCGATGGGTCATATAACTGTCCTGCTAGTAGAACAAAGAACATATGCAATGACAGGTGTCGAAGTTGTGTGGTAAAAGGAAATTCATATCAACCAAACAGAAAGTTTCAGTATGACGAAGGATGCTACAGGTATGACTGTGATTGCAATTGTGACGGTTCGTGGAATTGCCCAGCAGAACGCACCATAGATAAATGCAACCGAGGTTCGGAAAGAACGAGACCAGACGGTTGCAGACAATGTAATGCGGGAGGTGGACTACGCCAACCCAACAGAAAGTTCCAGTATGACGAAGGATGCTACAGATATGACTGTGATTGCAATTGTGACGGTTCGTGGAATTGCCCTGCAGAACGCACAATTAACAAGTGCGACGGAGGATCTGGAAGACAAAGACCAGACGGTTGCCGACAATGCAATGCGGGAGGTGGACTACGTGAACCTAATAGAAAGTTCCAGTATGACGAAGGATGCTACAGATATGACTGTGATTGCAATTGTGACGGTTCGTGGAATTGTCCAGCCGAACGCACAATAAATAAGTGCGATAGGGGTTAGGATGAAATTGAGAATAGATGGTTTACTTTGATATTGGAGAGTGAAATCTGAATGTTTGCGCTTGTGTTGCTATATCAATTCAAATGTATAGAAACTCTCAAAGAATGACTACATTTGTAAATTCCGATACTAGCTAGCTTATCTTTGTGCTAGCTAGGGAATCTTTTAATGATACATCCGTGTTTACAATATCGGATGACTACCATAAAACTTTTCAGGATAACAACCTTACCAGTAGTATTTGGAAAAACATGTCAGCGCTTTTATGTACTTGGCCGTAACTGCGGATTGTTGTAAATTAAACAAATGTTTCAACCCTAACCCTATCTTTAAACCTGTATCTTACAATCACTTCATAGGATGAGCCCGCGCTTGTGAGACTTTATCTTCAGGGCAGCTGCATATTTAAAACTTGGAAGTGCATAAACATGATACAATCTGATGATTTATGGGATATTTTAGGAAAATGTAGTAATACATATAATTTACATTTATCGGCCCATCTGATATTCGAGATCCATTAAAACAAATTCAAGTCGATGATTTGGCAGAAGCCGTACTGCAGTTTATTGTGTAATATATCTAGGGCTTCACCATACACATCCATGACCTGATTTATCTCATATTCTTATGGTTTACCTACTTAATATCTTTCGCTTGTAAAATGTGTGTCTTATTGGTACCTCCAACTGTACTCAGTAACGTCCTGGTCACACATATTTGATACAAGTCTTGGATAGTTAACCCTTGTCAAGGATTTTCCACATGCATCGAAAGAATCTTAAAACTGCCAAGGAAGTAAAACCTAGAAACAGGACCCCGGCATCAACTGCCGCAAATGCTACAGGCCTCTCTGGCTCAAGGGTGAGCATTATGGCCGAAAGTAACGTCTTCCAATGGCCGAATACCACAGATATTTCTAAATTTTATTAGTATTATCGTTGGCTTGACTATCGGATTTGCACTTTGTTTTTGTAAAAATGAAATCTGTGTTTCAAAAATATCGCGTATAACAATTAGTAGAGTAAAATCCCTTAGTATGAATAAGTATAGGCTTAACTATTGGTATTACATCAAAGTCGTATATGTAATATTTTTATTTTGCAAGACTCTTGTCAAGTGTAGTCCAATATATGTAACATTGTAACATTTTTTTAATTTGTGATGTCTCATATATGTTTTTGGCATCTTATGCAACCTGTTTTAATTTTTTCTTTTGAGTTTGGAACATTTTGATGATGGTCTATCTGTAAGGAGTATCAATGCATTTACTTGAATGCAACTAAAACTGATACTTTTGTAACATTGTGACCAAATTATTGAACTGTGCTTCTACGTATTGAAAATGTCTTTTCTAAATCATTAAATTGTAAATAAGGCGACTGGTTCCTGGTTTAAGATTCAGTTAAAATGTTGAATAATTTTTCTGTAAGTGTTTTTAAAATATTTATTGGAAAGACGTTTTTAGTAAAGACTCACAAGTTCTAAAGCAACAGTCATTGAACTGTAGCCATATCTATATTTTTGTATGAAATATTATATTCTGAAAACAAAGAGTTTTGCTAAGTGGATTCAGTTATTTAAATGCTTTACGTAAATTATAAGTTCATGTTTGTACTGAAAACATTTTCAAAGAACATTATCCAAATCCCCAATACCCAAATCAACAAAACATGTATTAAGATAGATGGTTTTCTTTGATACCATAGTTTTATTACAACGTTATGTTCAATTCTCGTATAGCTTACAGTTTTCAAAGAATTGGATCGAAGTTTTAAGATTTGCTTTCGACATATTAAGATGATGGGTAATTCTACTGTAAAATATTCATTTTTATTTCTTTTATGACCGAATGCACTCAGTATTATAATATTATCGCTGACTTACGTATGCGAAAGTTTGTAGAATATTGCCAATGTTAGAAGGCAAGAGTGAGTTTAGTTACAAATTATGATTAGGATAGATGATGCAAATCATTTTATATTGTCTTCAATCATTTTATAGAATCAACTGGAATTCTAAAACATGTTTTAGCTTCAGAAACTATGTTTAGATCAATGTACCAATGTATCAATTACATAACAATAAATTTAAAACATTTATTTGTATTTTGTGTATGTCAGTTCCTTTTCCATTCCTGGTTACCTAGCATCTGTTCAGCTGATTGTTTTTATCAGTTTGGATATGTATTATTTGCCTCTAGGAAGTGTACTATGTGAAATGATTACTAAAAGAACAGATGGCAATATTTTATTAGTCAACACGCCAGTGCTTCAAGAAAGAAAATTTGGCTTTGCATCCTGCCATCCGGGTAGAGTGCTAGACTTTGCACTTGGAGGTCTATGGTTCAAATACCGACATGAGCGTAATTGCCTTTTTCTGTCGTGTGGACTAGACTTAAAGATTAGCGTCGTGTCTTATTAGGTGCTGGCATGTTGGAAAAGCCCCTATGCTTTGGGTAAATTCCTCAACCAAAGTCTTAAAATCTGAAGCTTGATGACGTCATGATATTACCGAAGTGATGTTGAAAGGGACGTATACTACCCATAATGTATTTTCAGAAATTTTCTTTTAAAGCAAGGGATAAACACAGTTTTAAACATGAATCAAGTGCGTTATACTCTCTCTGGTAATAGCTAAGGACCATTCACAAAACTATCACCGATTACAAAGTTATCAATAGCACAAAATGTTTTAAGAGAATTGATGGGCAGATGTATGCTGTTGATTTGGCGCATTAAGTATTAAGGATTCATCCACGCACGATAATCTACTGTGATACGGGACCTCGGATCTTACTGTCTCATTCGAACTACAGACAAATCTAGCTTCTGGCGCGAGTGGACACAAATCATTACCTCACGAACAGAAGGAGACACCCTACCATAGAGCCTTGCTACAAAATAATACGTAAAGGTAATACCTTCAGAGGGTATCTTGAAAGTGATCATATTTCTCTATGGTATTTACTCAGATTTACGTTTAGTCCGAGTTTAGTCAAAACCGAGGCCAATTGCCAGAGCAGGTGTCGGCATGCTAAAGAACTCGCACTGCTCAATTGTCGATTATATGCCAAATTCATAGCCCCTTACCGGCAAACGGTGACGTCTCCATATAGATGAAATAAAAATGTGTGGAACGATAAATAACAACAATCAACCAACATCATTCTAATTATGACCTACATGTTGGACATCCCGAATCGTTTAATCAATAACAAAGTTCGCCAGTCAGTCACTTATGAACGGATCCTAGACTTAGGAAGTATCTAAAAACACACGTAACTTAATTAAAGAACCAAGGTCAACAATAATACAATCTTGTAAACGCACATCATTTAACAGACAGACATGATGTGCGGTAATGAAAGCTTGCATCAGTCATCATTCTTCGGATCTCCGTTTTGGCGGAGTACCATTATAACAGACAATGAGAAAGCATCATATACATAACACTATCATTGATATGCATCTAATCAGACAACACAGTAGACGGTCGTAGATTGGCACCCTGAACATTTTTAGCAAAAGGCAATAATCAGCCCGTTGTGGTCATTAGCTTGAATGCATTGTGTTACTAATTACCGTGGCATGGTTTACAGTGGAGTCATTGTCTTTCCCAATAAAATTGTCCGGATAAATGAAGTGTCTGGACTACTGAAACGTACTAACCAAAATGGTCACTACAATTTGAAAATTTTGTTCTTTAGAAATTTCGTCCGGAAGGTGAAGCATCCGGACTATTGACGTCCGGATTAATGAGCCTCGCCTATTTACCCGGCATTGCAAACAATAAGCATAGGTGGAAATCTCTGAAACCTGCTTTCACCTGATGTCACGCAGGAAATAATGCCAAAAGCGTCTTAAACCTTTTAATAACGACGAATAAATTGGCAATTTTGTACACATTTCTTTTCTTAAGATGTTTGTTTTGGTAAGTAAATATGAAGTTATCTAGTACATTGTATTATTTTTATTTAGATCCGAGTCTCGGTTCACCTATGATGAAGGATGTTACAGGTACGACTGCGAGTGCAAGTGTGATGGTTCTTATAATTGTCCTTCTGAAAGAACCCGAAATATCTGCGATGATAAAACAAATAGGTCATCCTCGTCGTCATCATTATCGTCATCCTCATCGTCAATAAATTCAGAAGCTAACCAAGGGGGCTGGACTCAGAGTTCAAAGGAAGGAGGATCTTCTACTAACTATGTCGAATATTCATCTCGAAGTAGAAAATTTATTGGCAGACTCGAGTCCGGCAGACCATACGGAAGCAGAGGTTGTCAATATTGCGTTGTTTATGGGCGGTATTATATTCCTAATAATCGATTCCAATTTGATGACGGATGTTGGCGTTTTGATTGTGATTGTAATTGCGCTGGTTCTTGGAATTGTCCTGCTGAACGAACGACAGATACGTGCAGAGGAACCCGTCCTGCTGGACAATGCCGTGCCTGCAGAAGAAATGGAAGGGAATTCCAACCAAACATAGTCTTCGAATTTAATGAAAATTGTTACAGATATAGCTGTGATTGCGCCTGCGATGGGTCATATAACTGTCCTGCTAGTAGAACAAAGAACATATGCAATAACAGGTGTCGAAGTTGTGTGGTAAAAGGAAATTCATATCTACCAAACAGAAAGTTTCAGTATGACGAAGGATGCTACAGGTATGACTGTGATTGCAATTGTGACGGTTCGTGGAGTTGCCCAGCAGAACGCACCGTAGATACATGCAACAGGGGTTCAGGAAGAACTAGACCTGACGGCTGCAAGCAATGTAATGCGGGAGGCAGACTACGCGAACCTAATAAAAGATTCATATACGATGAAAATTGTTTTAGATACGATTGCGATTGTAATTGCGACGGATCCTGGAACTGTCCTGCTAGCAGAACGAGGCGAATTTGCGGGGACGTAAGCAATACGCAGGGAGATCAAACCTGTGGAAAATGTCAGCTGCAAGGGAAAATGTTTGACGGTGACACAGAATTTGAGTACAGCGTTGGTTGTTTAACATACAACTGTGAATGTTCTTGCGATGGTTCTTTCAGGTGTCCCTCAAATAAAACTGTAGATATTTGCAAAGATAAATCCACATGTAAACATTGTTTGGTTAAAGGCGAGTATTATCGATCAAAAACTCGTTTTCAGTATATAGAAGGATGCTACCAATATGACTGTGACTGCCATTGTGACGGAAGCTGGGATTGTCCCTCTTCACGTGCATACAAAGTATGCGGGACAGACGTTGGGAACTGTAAAGTATGCGAGGTAAAAGGGACTGACTACCCTGCTAAATCATCTTTTGTTGTCAGAGAACGATGCACTCAATATCAGTGTCAGTGCCACTGTGATGGGTCATGGAGATGTCCACTGGATTCCGCAGTCCAAGTATGCGAGGAAAGTGAGAATTAATGATTTACTTTCATATCCGGGAGTGACATCTGAATGTTTGCGCTTGTGGCTTGCTTTATCAAGTACATGTATATTCAAACCCCTCGTAGAATTATTTAATGTGTTTATGAAGATTCTAGTTAGTTGACCTTGATGATAGCAAGGGACTTTCTTTCGTGTGTTCGTGATAATGTTTTAAGACAATCGTAATTAAGTAGAACAGTTCAAAATAACAACCATGCCGGTGATATATAGAGACAAGTTTAGCTTCATGATTGATACATACCTAGTTTATAGATGTTTTCCCGTCCAACCTGTATTAAATTTGTTTTGATTATTTTTTGTATTCAATCTTATTATAAAGAGTATCAAGACATTTGCATGCAACATAACACATTGATGCTTTTGCGATAAGATGACCCGGTAATTCGATTATTGGTTTTTATTTTACTTTTTTTTTATCTTTATGTCTTTTGAACAAATGAAATACAAACACCAGTATATTAAAAATACAGTATTCCTGAGAGGCGATTCATTTTTCGTTTGATAATTTGGTTAAAACTTTGATTAGTCCCGATATAAATAGCGGTTCCAATGCTTAAAAGGAAAGACTTAAAACAAATTCACAAGCAAGGGATATACAGGCATATGTTTATTTTGTATGAAAAGTTATATTATGTCAATAAAGATATTTATTAAGTAAATTCTATTATGTAGAAGATCCAAATGTTTATAACGATAAAATCAAATTAATTCTGAAAAATATTTTGTACGGAACACAAATAAAATCTCCAATATCAAACTCGACACAACACGTATTTAGAAGCTTATTTTGATAACCTAGTTGTATTACGAAATTACCGTTATTTTTCATTTAACTTGGATTTTTAAAGATAAAAATTATGAGAAAGCACTTGAAACTGCCGTCGAGTATTTTTCAGTTTTTTTTTAGTTTACGTTTAAATTAATATACCAATATATCGATTTCACAATAATAAACTCGAAAGGTTTATATAAATTTAGTTTATGTTAGTTGTTCTTCCAACAATTACGTGTACACTCGAGCCTCATTAATCCGGGGGGCCTCCGTGCGAATCGGAAGATCCGGGTTCGAGCCGCGTCAGCGCAACTCCGTAGTTGACCGTCCCTGTCCTTCTGATGAGACAGTAAAAACCGAGGCCATGTGTCACACTAGGCATTGGCACGTTAAAGAACCCTCCCTGCTCTACGGCCAGCAGTGCCAAGCATAGGCAAAATGTGTAGCCCTTCATCGGCACATGGTGACTTCTCCATATGAGTGAAATATTATTGAGTGGGACGTTAAACAACAATACCATACCATACCATCATTAATCCAGACGCTTCACCTTCCAGACGAAACGTCTAGGGAACAAAATTTTCAAATTGCATTGGTCATTATGGTCTGTACATTTCAGTATTGTGGACGCTTCAGTTATCCGGACAAATTGCTTGAGAACGAAAGTGTCCGATTAATGAGGCTCCACTGTATAAATAATGTTTCCAAGATTGAAAATGCTATGCCTGTCTTTAGGAAATTAACTGTTTGATATGGTAACAAAAACAACGGGTGAAAATATTTCGCCTGCAGGTAAAAATCTTGTAACCCACACCAATCAGTACTCCAGAGACAGAAAATTATACTTTTGTCATCTCTATAGAGTGGTAGACTTTATACTGAGAGGCTCAGAAATCGAGTATTGACGGAATTGCGATTAGAAGGGATTTCAAAGTATTCCTTGTACCAAACTAGGTGACATAACATTGGACAACCCTCTATATTTTGGATGAAGTCAAAATTCGTACTTATTGAAGCTTGATGTCAGCACAATTCAACTGAGGTGCTGTTGTTGAATGGTTGACTATGCACATTTAAGAAAATGCTCCTGGATTTAAAATGATGACTAAGGTTTAGTTGTGAATCAATTACAGTTGACAATTATATAATTTTTATCCCTCTGCTATGATCAGTTTCACAATTATGAGATGGACATCGATGTGTTTTGGGTTAAATGAAGGACGGTGCAAATTTCAAAGAATTTTTACTAAGACAATTACTGGGTCCTGCAATATTTTAATCCCAGTCAGCAAAGGTTGACAGCCACTGTTAAACAGTACCCGAAAGCTGACACTTACTGTTACATGGTACGTGAAGGCTGACACCCACTGTTACACAGTACCCAAATGCTGACATCCGGTATTCGAAGGCTTAAATCCACTGTTATACGGTACCTCCATTTATACTGACTCATCCGAAGGAACAAAAAAACAGAGACCTACACTGAGCAGACTGAAACCCATAACCTTCAGATCAGGGCTCAGTTGTTCTTCTGCTGGCTAGACTTTATATAAATTCGAATTCAATTCTTCTTAATTACTCAAATTAACTTGTATCTACATATAAATCAATTACCGAACATCAAACATTGCTTAATCATAAATGAACTTTGATCAGCAATTATTTCTAAAAAAGGAAGATGACAAACGCTTCCTCCATATAATTCTATGAATTAATCACAAATTAACATAGTCTCATGGACGAAGGTAGTATATAGACATGAACGAAAAATAAATTAAGAACCAGAGACAACAAGAATACATTTTCCCGACATTATTTCACAGACATGATGTGAGGCGATGAGAAGAACTTGCATCACTTATTATTCTTTGGATTTTTGGCAAAGTACCATTCTAACAGACATTGAGAAAGCACAATAAACATTACACTAGTAGACGTGTGCATCTAATGATACAGCAAAGTATATGGTTGTAAGTTTTTACCCTGCACATTTAAACAATAGGCAATAATCCTTGGGCTGTTGCGTAAAGCTTGTTGATGTGTATACATTGTATATGCAACTATACACTGCTTGCATGGATTTTGCTGGCCTCACGATACAATGCTAAAAATTGAGACAAATGGTTGAGATTGCCAGCTTCCCGTTATATTTCCGTATAAGAGATTATTCTTTAAGTGTGGGATGTTATAAAACAGTACACAAAAACATGTGTTTGTGAAACAGATGCCCCGGCAGTAAAGTTCAACAGATATGGTCCAAGGTAAAGTTTTTTATACAAAAAAGTCGGTCAAACTCAAAGATTAAGGTCACGAGGTCAAACAGCTTGGTATCAAATGAAAGTTCTGGCAATAAGGAATCTATATGTGAAATAAAGAAAAGGCATATCTCTTGTAATTCAACAGATATAGATCAGATTAAAATTATTTAAAGTGGTAGTCCCTACGAGTTCAGTAAAATATCGATAAAAAAG
>JACSZP010007764.1:0-33793 GCA_016161895.1 Pinna nobilis | reverse complement strand
GGGGGGGGGGATCTGAAATCGGGAATTTAAAATAAAAATTAATATTTTTAGATTTAGATTTTACCCTAAATGTAATATTTGGTTACTTTTCTGATGTAGATACACATTTTCAGGATTTTTAAAATAATTTCAAACCCAAACACTTTCTAATTTCAGCACAAGTACATCCGTGTCGGCGGGGGTTATCGCCATGGTTACTGGTATGTCAAATGTCTATTGGAGGAACTAGAGTTACAGGTTAGCTGTCTTATACTGTTTTAAATATTACTTGTGTGCATGTCAGAAGAAAAGCTTACAAACAAAATTAGTAACAAATAAATGACTTTTATTTTTTTGTTTTGTATTTTTTTTTTCAAAAATATAGACTCACCACTTACAGGGAAACAAATATCTAGGTTCTGGTTGTATAAGAAGCAAGATTAAATACTATTGGTAAGCAGGGAACATGCATATAGTAATATTGTCTACTATGATATTCGCTTGTTGCTGTTAAAAAAAATTAAGATGAGCTTCACAGAATTATCGTTTGTGAAATGAAGCATCTTCATTTTAAAATGAATAAGTATTTGAACTACAATGGAGATTATATGATATTTTACAGAGACAACGAGAACTTATCATGAAGCAGAGACTAGAGTCCATTCGGGAAAAACGTAAGTAAACCCTANNTTCTGAGATATCTCTGTCTCGCACCCCGCGTGCTTATCTCGAATCCCTTGACGTCACTACCGGTAAGTCTTGACCTACTTTTGACGTAGTTCGTCCGCTTGAATGCAGTGTTGCACCTATATATTTACTACTTAGAAATACATTATTTGTGGGTGAGAGAAAAATAATCAACCACCACTTTGTACAAAGACAGAAAAATCTCACCCTCGTGTCAAAGATTTGCAACATCCACTGCAAATCTTTGACACTCGGGTGAGATTTCTCTGTCTCTGTACAAAGTGGTAATAAATTCTATTTATCTCTGAATCGCCGTTGTTAAGGAAGAAGCATTAACGTAAATGCTTAAATATTTCGGTATGATTTCTAACTCGTCTACTGATATAAGGTTGAAAATGGCAAAAATCAACATTAGCAAACATTTCTGGGTATGTAGTTTATGTCTACTCTAAAGTAGAACTATGGGGCCTCCGTGGCCAAGTGGTTAGCGTGTTCGACGTCGAGCCGAGGGGTCCGGGGTTCGATTCCCGCAGCGCCACTCCGCAGTTGGCCGTCCTTGTCTTTCGGATGAGACAGTAAAAACCGAGGTCCCGTGTCACAGTAGGTGTTGACCCTCCCTCCTCTACGGTCAGCAGTGCCGAACACAGGCAAAATTTGTAGCCCTTCACCGGCACACGGTCACGTCTCCATATGAATGAAATATTTTTGAGTGGGACGTTAAACAACAACGCAACAGCAACAAAGTAGAACTATGGTTCACTAGAGAAGGTGAAACCTAACGGCAATCAAGTTAAACTCGTGTAAAATCCTTTAAATTAGCATACTATTCACATGAACACGTGCAGTAGAATTGTTAAGCTACCTCGATGGAGGTTGCAAAATCTTTCTAACTGGTTATAACGGAGATTAACTCCTCATTTGTTATATTTGATTTGAGTGCGGACTCGTGTGTGTGAGATGGGAGACTACTTTCCCCTTCATGTCACCTGATCCCATTCCTGGATTTTCAGATGGCCCTGTTTTCTTTTGTTCATCGGATTTTTGACAATTGATAAATTGGTGTCTATCCCTTTCACAGCAACTTGCAATGACCACCTTTTGCTAGTAATATCCAGAACACATGACATGTCATCCTATATCGACATTTTCTAAGTAGCATTTACGACGGGTATGGCGTACCAACAGGGGATACTTACTCTTTCCGAACACCTGGCCTCATCCCGTCAACGATTTGTAGTTCTTTACCACGGTGAGGCTTTATTAATCCCAACTTGTTATATTTATTAGGGATTGGGGTTTCGAAAATTCTTCTTTTGCAATATCATTTGAATTATAAACTACTACAATTAAATTTTGATGACTTTGCAGAAGTAAAAGCCATCAAGACCTACATCAGGACAAAGAGCGGGCGTCTGGTGGAAAGAATCATCTTTCTCTCAGAGGAGGATTACGAAGCATTCAAAGAAGGAAAGAACGCAGGGGATATCCTGAAAAAATATTTGTCCCAGGACGAGGCTCAAGGTCTGGAATCATGGGATAAGGACGAGGTCAAGGCCATCAAAACTTATGTCCGGACAAAGAGTGGTCGAATTGTAGAAAAGTTAGTGTATGTGTCTAAAGAGGACTATGAGGCCATTACGACTGGCAAGGCGGATGCTAAAGATCTCCTGGCAAAGTATGCCAAAGATGGAGAGAAAATCGAAGGATGGGAAGAGGCGAAGATGAAGACGATAAAAACATACGTCAGGACAAAGAGTGGGCGAATTATTGAAAAGACAATCATGATTTCACAAGAGGATTATGATGCTATGATCAAGGAAGGCAAAGACCCGGCGGACATCATTAAAAAGTACATGCCCCTAGGCGAAGGAGAGAAGCTGGAATCGTGGCAGAGTGCCGAGCCAATGAAGGCTATAAAGACAATGGTGAGAACAAAGAGTGGGAAGTTAATAGAAAAGACTATTTATGTGTCCGCAGACGACTACGAGAAGATAACAAAAGGTGGTATGGACGCTAAAGACATTCTCGGAAAGTACCTCACCGGCGACGAGGGAGAGGTGGAGGGCTGGAAAAAGGCCGATCCTACCCCAATGAAAGTTGTAAAAACATATATTCGAACCAAAAGTGGACGGTTAATAGAGAAACAAGTGTTATTAACTGAAGAGGAATATAGACAGTTTCAAGAATCTGGTGGAAATCCTGATTTTCTCAAGAAATTCATTGCTCTGGAAAAAGGTGAAGTTATCGATTCTTGGGAAAAGGCTTCTACAGTGTACTCAGGCGGTTCTGATGACCATGAAATTCAAAATGGTAAGTAGCGTAAGCAAGAAAAGGTTAAACTGACCTCTTTCAGTGTCCTTTTGTATATAGAGGGAATTGCCTCTCTTGCGCTTAAAAACTACACCACATTCTAGAGTGCTTACGTTATTCCATGAAAACTATACTTACACAAACCCATAATTTCTCCTCAAAATGGTTTTTTGAATATAATTCAGGCTATTTATTGATAGTTACGCTGATAGTATTCAGCCGATTCTTTTTATTCTGGTAATAAGTGTATTATGAATGACGTATTTCGACACAGTAGCAGAGCCATGGAATGAAAAACATGTTTAAATAGTAACGAAATGTTCCTCTTTACATGTAAGGTTATCGTTATCGTCTCTGTGCTATGTTTTTATAAATTGATGGTCCAGTTTGTTACATTTCATTTGATCGTTACTGTGCAGAGCTTCCAACTTTTTAACCCTTCGTTTGTCGGCCTAGTTTATAAATTCCACGAGTTTTTATTATGCTGAATCTTAACTTACATAAATATAATGATCTGACGTCAGGGATATTAGAATATCCAGGTACTTTTTGTATTTTATTTTGATATTGCATAATCTTTCGTTTCATTACTTACAGCAAAAGAGGGACAGAGGATAGTTGGAAAAGACGGTACTGTTTACGAAGTTGTGGTCGATCCGCTGACGGGAAAGAAATTCAAAAAGTAATCAATGCTAAGTTCTTTACGTTTAGATTTCAGGAAGTGATCAAAATCAATTCGCTTTCTAGCGTCGATACTTTTGAACATTAAAATAGTTTATTTATCATATTACTGTAAAGCTAAAATCAAATTATTTTTGAAACATTATCTTCCGTCAAAAATCATTAGGGCAGAATTGTTAAGGAGGGAAACTCGTTAGATATAAGGTGGAATTCATTGTAGTTAATTGTGAATCTCTTGATTCTATATACATTGATATCAAAGTGTAAATATTATCTTGATTATAGGGAACACAGATCTTTCTTTCTTACTGTATACATATTTGAACAATATTTGTAATTGTAAATTTTTCTTTTCAGAAAAATTGGAAAGGGTTCGGACATAGACAGCGGATTTGAATCCATGCAGAAAGGAAAGCGCGGGAAAGGGAAAGGCGGCGTAGGTGGCGATGGCATAGATGAAGAGGAGACAGAAAAAGAAAGGAGAGGAAGGAAACAGGGAAAACGTGATCCTGATAGCGACAGTGAGTACAGCTACAAGAGTACCTACAGCGCTGGAGGTCGGCGACATGTCGTGAGGAGGCGAAAACGAGAGGATGGGACATACAGTGAGCCGGAATCGTACCACAGTGACAAAGATGAAGATGGAGCTGCTAGGAGGAGACGAAGGAGGAGAGAGAGGAAACACGGACCAGACAGTGCACATAGCTATTACAGCGTAGTGAGCGAAGGTGGCACGCGGCACGTGAAGAGGAAGAAGAAACACGCTGACGGAACTTATAGTGCTAGTGAGTCGTACCACAGTGAGGATAGCTACAAAGAAGGCGGGAGAATGTACGACAAGAAAAAGAAGGATGCAAAGAAGAAGAAAGGGAAGAAAGAGCGTGGGGGAGAGGACAGTGATCATAGCTATTATAGTGAGGTCAGTGAGGGTGGCACCAGACACACGATGAGGAAGAAGAAAATCAGAGATGCACAAGGAAGGGTTATTGGTTATGAAAAAGCAGAAAGTTTTTTTAGTGGTGAGTAAACGTTCTATTTTGTAGAACTTAGGAGGGGGTTACGACGATATTTTAGCTATATTGTGACGTCCTGTTTAAGGGATTGGGGATCAGCTGCAAATGTACTCGGGGAAAGATCACCAACCTTCTGTGAGTTAACTGGAAAACCTCTCATGTAATTAGAATCGCACGACGGTGGAGGTCAAAAACTTTATGTTAAAAAGGTTAATAAATTAAATTGCAAAAGTCCCCTTCAGCTTAATCAAAATGAGTTAAATTTGATCAGTACTCTTTGTTTAGTTAACTTTTTAACTAATTATTGCATTGTTTGAAGCTTTTAGAAAATTAACTTTTCTGCGACTTATTATTATACTATTTTTTCTTTTTTTCAGAGGATGAAAGGTAAGGAATTAAATGAATTCATTTCTTTTAAAAAAAATATAGATATGTAGTTTAAATTTAAAAAACAAATAGTAAAAAAGTAAAAATATGATATAAAATATAGATATTTTAAGATATAAAATATTAAATTCAAATATGCTTAACTGCTAAAATACCATCATACCTTAGAAATTATTATATATATAACACTTGTTTAATAACTTGAAGTGTGTACACGGAAGTGTCCGATGGGAAAGGAGGTAAAGTAAAAGTTAAGAAGGAAAACCCAAACCGAAAAGGTGCCGGTGGAAAAGGCGGAAAAGGCAAGAAAAACTACGAGACAGATAAATATGGCAGGAAAAAATTAGAGGCCGCTTTTAGTGATGCTACGACAGATGATGATGATGTAGATCTGGAAAATATGACAGAGGAGGAGAAAAAAGCATATTTTGAAGGGAAGGCGAAACGTGCTGCGGAGAGAGAAAAGAGACGCCGAGAGAAATATGGCGACAAATATGAAGAGATGATGTCAAAACATGAAGAGTTCGTACTTTCATTTGGCAGATATTGAAACTAACCAATAACGGCATATGAAGTCTTTCCTTCTCAAATCCACCTCTGAAGATATTGGATTTGCTGTCACACACTAATACCGGGCTCGGGCTCCGCCTTTATACTTATATGCTCATGGGTGTTTCCGATTTACTTAACATTAACATGCTTAATTAATCTAATCATACAAGAAATGTTACTATCCAAATCGCTATGTGCATGGCTAATTACTAATAGATGTATTTATTATTATTATTATTATTATTATTATTATTATTCTGTGTAGTGATTAACGTTTATTTCACTTACTAATATATTTCTTATATCTAATGCCTTATATTTGGATTGACATACTTTTTCCTTGTTCCTATATACACTTTTTAAATGTATATATAGAGTGGAGTTTTTTTCGTAGGTCTGTCTCTTTAGACAGTTTGTGGCATAAAAATCCATAGAATTATAGTCTTTTTTTAATTTTATGGTATGTATACCCCGCTTAAGAGAACAATTTATACTTTGGCTAGATTCCACTTTAATTTGTAATCCACTTAAAGTCCTTGTAATAGATATGATTAATACAAAAAACAACGTATTTACAAAAATACATGATCAGACAACATAGTAACAAATATCTGTAAATATTTTCTATAGAGATTTGCTTAAATCTCATGTCACGCTTTGCAATGCATGTACATTTCATTTCACATTATTTTGTGTTAAAAGATATCTTAGACTTGTATTTCAGAATGAATATACATTGTACACATGGAAGCGATTCTTAAGCTTGTGTCAATTCATACATAGTGCTTTTGTAGCCTTAAAAGGAAGTATTTTTAGTTTCGAATTTTGCCATATTTATTTTTTACACGTAGAATCATGCATTTTTCAAATAAAATTCTGAATGTTTCAGAGTTTCAATTTTTGCAAACTGACCAATGTCTTTGTTGCAATCCTTGAATCATTTAACTGTAAACGATTTTATGTTCTTTCATGTCTTGGTAGTGCCTTAAATGTATCGTTGATCAAATGTACATCTTTTATTGAATCAATAGGTTTAAGAAGCAAAAGGAAAAAGAAAAGATGAAAGCAAAGAAACTCCAAGAGCTAAGAGAGAAAGGTCTCATAAGTCCGTCATCCGACTGGACGATAGATTCGGACACTGGTGAACCTCTACGTAAAGCCGCGAAGTAAGTACCGAGTATTCTACTTATATTGAACCCTTTTATATTGAAATCCCACTTAATTTGAAAGAATTTTACTTTTCTTTGATAAACAACTTTATTTCTATTTATACCCAGTTATTTTGAAAAACCTGTTCATTTGACAGGTTATGCATTCCTCTTTGGTTTCAGTTTATCCGGTTTAGACTATATTCAAATTGAAAGAGGTAAGATTTGATGATGGATAGGGGGATAGCGATAAGGGCGTTAGCTATGTGTAAAATGTTATGAGTTTTAATCTTGGTTATAAGATACCTCAAATATCGTTGTGTAATTGGCAACGGTTGTGTGAGTCAAGTTCTTAGCATATGAAGCCAAAATCTAATCACATAACTAAGTTTCTGTTGGCATTGAGCATTTCAACTTAACGACATTTGATAATTCAATTTGAGAGACAGGTTTTTGTGTATGATGTTAAATGCATTCATCGTCTTGAAAATAAAACGTTGTTTAAGCGTACTTTTCTCTCTTTAAGCTTTGTGTAATGAAGTCGTAAGTTTTGAAATTTTACTTTTCAAAATACATTTAAGATGTTTTAAACAGATGACTTGTTTGTATCATTTACAGACAAAAAGTTATTAAAGAAAGAAAGGCTAAGAAGTTGAAAGAATTGCGGGAGAAGGGAATCATTAGTCCATCCTCTGATTGGACGTTAGACTCTGACGGAGAACCGGCAAGGCGGTCAGAACTAATCGCGTAAGTCACGTGACATTTTAACCCACATGGGCATGTTGCGTAACCTGTAGGGTTTTTGTGGAACATTTGCAATGGACATGATATACAACTAGGGGACGCTAACTCCTAGAGTCCTGATCCCATCCCGTAACGGATTTCCAACTGTTTTCCACTTTGAAACTGTTATGTTTCGCAACTTGTCATATATATTTGGCCTTGGATTTCCGATTACCCCTAGGTACTTCTTCACTGATTTCGATTTTACATTACTGATATCATTGAATTTCATACTTAATCATTCAGCAGCAGTTTATCTTTAAGTAAACACTGTTAATGATAGAAGTGTTTTGTATAATACAGGCAAGGAAGACGATCGCCGCCAGCTGGAGGAAAGAGCAAGAAAAAACGTGATAAAGATGGAAACGAGGCTGATGATGAGAGCGAAGAAGGTAAGGGTACACATTATCTAGAACTGAGAGAGAGAAAGAGAGAGAAGGTGAGAGAGAGAATGAGATGTGATGTATTACAGTAAATCAGATATATAGACCAGATCTTTATAAACTAATGGAGAGGTTGTTATTGAAGAAGTTGGTGTTTAGAACACCATTTATTGGAAATACGTCTGACGTCTACTTTATCAGAATAACTCATTTTCACAGTAAAACTGTTGATGAGAAATGTGAAAAAATTATGTTTAATTCAATAGAAGATATGAATGCGTTTGTTTGCTTTTGTGATTGTTATTTTAAGGCTTTGACTTTTTGTTTATATCGTGGTAAAAAACGTAAAGACACAATATTACAAAATATCTTTTGATGAAAAGAGGTTTATAGGGGTTATACTGCCGTACACCGCTCATGCAGTTCGAACCTTTCCGTGATTCGCAAGCAAATACTTTGAATTAGCCATGAAGACTGTTTCGTCAAATCATCAAAGATTTCAGAAAGAAGGTACATATCATTTGCGATCACGTGTGCCAACCAGCCAATCACCTGCGAATAAATTTCAAACCGTTCACTCACAGAAAAGGATTCCACCTAATATCCAGAAAACCAACTACTAACTAAAATTAATGTGTGCTGCAATTTACATGTCACTTTGGACTAAAACACCAAGCAATCATTGCACGCAACTACCAAAATACCCCTACCTCCCCTACGTGCGTCTTTAGTCTGTTTGTTTGCACATCTTTTTATTTTGTCCTTATAATAAGTATAATTTAAAGATAGATTTTAATATTTTACAATTTTCTTATTTTCAATATAAAAGGGAAAAAATTTTCTAACAGTTGTCATATTTGGACTAAACATGACGATATTCTTCAACGTACGTGTATCAGAAGTGAAATATCTTATCTTTCAACGAATTCTTCATACAAGAAATTCTATTGCGTTTTTATTTAGCCAGAAATTCATTTTGTAACTCATTTTTCAGAAATCATTGATCCAATCACGGGAAAAGTCATAAAAAGAAAGGGAAAGAAAGGCGAGGATGACGAATTTACCTATGTAAGTTTCGATGTATTTCAAAGAGCTGCTTCTGGAGTTTTTGAACTTAAATTAAATACTAAAAGGCGTTGTTTCATCCGTTTATTTTAATGAACATAATTCATTAAGAATTCTTTGTAAACCATGAATTGCAATGTTTGTTTTCTTTTCATTATTAAGAATTTAAGATCATATATCAAACTAGCTCTGTTTTGTATTGTGGTTAATGAAAAAAATGAAACATTAAAAAAGATTCGAAAAGAATGAACGCTAATATTCTTCTTAGGTTGACATTAAACCGGAAGTTTACATGTTGCATCATATCTAATTATAGCTATATGTACTAAACATTTCTTTTTATTATCAGGAATATGACGACAAAGGTCGAGTCATCAGAAAATTTAGAAAATATCCTGGATTGGTGAGGCATTTTCCTTATTCTGTCTTAAATTGTAAAGTTTCTTTGACAATTCTTATTAGTGAAACATATTCTGTTAGGTTAATTCTTCTGAATCATCAACTCTGACACATTGCTTGATGTTAGGTTTTCACAAAAGTAGTGCATCTGAAATTGAGTTATCAGTCATCATAATGTCTACAATGTAATATCGGACGGCCGTGACATAGTGGTTAGTGTCTTAGCCTTCTGATCGGGAGGTCATGGGTTCGACACCGTGAAGACCGAAGTTCCGTGCCACAGAAGTTAAAACCTTAAAGAACCCTCAATAGGAGGCATAGGTAAATTTGTCGCGCCTAACCGGCATACGGTGACGTCTCCATATTATTGAAAGATCCTTGAGTTGGACTTTAACATGAATACAATCAACCCATTTATTCGATACCTGCTTCTCAATCATCCTTGCCAGTTGTGACAGGGATTCATATCTGTCTTTCATCACTTAGGTTTGACTATGAAATTTTGCAAGGTATGAATGTGCAATAGTCATTAGGGTACACTTCCACCAAGACACTTGGTCCCACTTCTGATCTTTCAAATGTATGTTGGCTCTTAAACTCCATTGACGAAAATGGCTTATTGTATCTTGGACAACTAGTGTACTACTTACTGTTTATTTTAAATTCTTAAGAAAAAATAAGACTGGAGTATGAAGTGTATGTGATATGAATACAGTACAAAATGAAAAAAAAACTATGATTAGGAAATAAAAACATTTTTATGAAATTTGTTTTATTCTAGGGTCGCGGAGAAGAAGATGGCGGATCTGAATATGAGTATGAATATGGTAAGTATTTAAAAGTTTTTGTTGTATTTTAAATCACGATCGATTACAGTTTAAGTCTTATGGTAGTTTTCAATTCCGTTAGCTGTCCCTATCCATAGTAGGCGTCCGCACGTCAAAAACATTCCCTGTTCTACGACCATAAATGCTGAGTGAAGGCCGAATTTGTCGCCCAATAACGTATGCTTCACGGGCATTAGTGACGCCTTCTTATACGTGAAACTTTATTGATTGGGACGTCAAAAAATAAAAAAAATCAACACAACTATCATACTCTAATGTTGTGTAAAGTGGGCATTGAAAACAAAAAGACAAATCATCAATGTAGAAATAGCAAGTAAGATATTGGCCGGAGTCGGAGTATATAAAATTCAGTTACACAATCTTAGATAAAGATTTTTCTGCTCGCTTGTTTATTTTTGGTAATTTTGTATTTCATGTTCGGTACTATATCATTTATTCATTTTAAGAGGTGAAAAAACGACGGGGAGCAAGAGTCAAAACCTACAGCCTAACTCAATTAAAAAAACGTCTTCTTTAGTAGCTACAATGCAAGGTAGAAGGAGTACAATAGTGCGAACTTTTGTTGTTCCCTTGGTTGTTTAATACAATACAAAGCATCTGATTAAAATGAATAAACTTAATTCCAGATGAGGAAGGGAATGTCAAAGTAGTGAAAAAGAAACATGGACAAATTGTCGGTAAGTCTTCAAGTTTTCTCACTTTCACTGTTATTGTTCTAAAGCGTTGTCATATGATATGACGTTAAGGTATTGATTTTCTGGGGAGAAACGTTTGTATTATCGTATGTGTATAATGTAATAATGATTTGTATAATTCTAATAAGTTCACTTGTGACTGAATTTACACGATCAGGAGAGTTGTCAGCCCCTACCCAGTCAGTTTAGACAGAAAATTTATTTCATATATTTGTAGTACTCCCAGCCATCTTGTCAATATTGTGACGAAAGTCTCCGTCGCTCTGTGGATAGAGTGTTCGCCTTCGGATTGTAAGGTTGTTAGTTCGAATCCCCCAGTGGGGGGAGGGGGTGGAAGCAGCGGGCTTTTCGTGTCGTTTGATAATGGAGTAAATCCTATGTCCAGTGTCACTATAATACTGGAGAATTTTCCAATGCCAAATTGTTTGAGCCCTACGACGGCATCGGTGACACTTGAGTTGTACAATAAAGAATAATAAAACAAGAAGAATAAAATTGTGTCATGTGTAGATAGGGAAACTACTTGGGTTATGGAACATTCTAGGAGCACTGGTCTTCTTGAACATAAAACAGACGTGTTTAACTAAAAGCTAGTACATTTATAGCCTAAGCGTAAACTAGAATATACTGCAAACAAATATAATTCTTTCTAATAATATGACAAAATATAAAAACAAGAGTAAAGAAGTTTAGTATAAAATATCACATATTTACAGATGATTCTGACGAAGAACAATTTGAAGTCGGTGCTGATGGTAAGATCAGACTAAAGAAAGGAAAAAAGAAGATCGACCTTAATAAACTTACAGACGAGGAGCTCCGAAGGATGGGCATCGACCCAACTCTATCCAAAGCAGAAATTGCCAGAAAACTTAAGGTACCTTCTAAAAGTGTTTCCATGCATGTGCATAAT
Source organism: Pinna nobilis (assembly GCA_016161895.1). Lineage (NCBI taxonomy): Eukaryota > Metazoa > Mollusca > Bivalvia > Pterioida > Pinnidae > Pinna > Pinna nobilis. The sequence goes on along the minus strand of JACSZP010007764.1, from coordinate 21,950 downwards.
CTGTTCAACTGTTCTTTGTCCTATATGTTGATTTAGAATACAATTATAATTAGAAAGAATGTAACAAGAATGCTCGAGTATTCTTAATTATAAGTACCCTTGATTATTCAAAGGTACCCATAATTTGTTGTATTGAGTACATTGTATATGAAAAAAAGTTTTGTAAATTCTTCATTTTAGTTAATTAATTCTCTACTACTAACGATTATAAGGAAATTTATATGAATTAATTCTATGCCGTGTAAGATGTCTGGTGAAGTAGAAAAACTGTTCTAAGGGATTGTACTTTTACATGTTTTATGTGTGTTCCTCTACAGGAAAAATTCGGTGATGAGATTGACATCATGGCTGGAAAAAAGAAAATAGGAACAAAACATGCAGACGACTATGGTAGTGATGTGAATACAGACGATCTGGCTGATGACAGTGACCTTGATGTAGCGACTTGTGAGTACATTCCTGAAATTCGTCTGAATATCAATAATTGTTATTAAGTCTATTTTTTGTTCCTTCTTGTGAGCAATAGATTTATGTTTATCTAAAACATAATGTTATATGTTATAATGTTATGCATACATGTTGCGATGGTCTGTAAAGTTTTTATTCTTATTATTGTGGAAAATTATAATTCTGATACCAAATAGGATTTCCGGAACACGACCAATACAACACCCTACTTTCATTTCTTTTCGGATTTTAATCTCAAATTTGTTTCGTTTCCGATGTTTCATATTTTATACTTCAAACTCTGCAGCTTATTTTACTTTAAGTGAAACCTATACCGTGCATCAAAATTATCCTTCGAGTTGGCTGAATATATTAGTGAATTATAACAGAGGTTAAGTTTAAGTTTTAATAAAACGTGGTTTGCATAAAAATTGTGCTCTTTTTTCAGTGACTGGTTCCAAACGAGTCAATGTCAAAATGAAGAGGGGAGGACAGGCTTTAATCGAACAGATGAAAAAGATAATTACATCCTCCGATCTCAAGGGAGAATTCAACAAATCCATGGACGAAAAAGGTAGGAATCGGATAAAGACGTATCAAAACGTACCATGTAAGCTCGTTCTACGGCAACTCAATTGACCAGCCAAATTGATCTAATACATTAGGCGGTATCCTACGTGCAATAGAATCTGAGCCGGGCACCATAAAACTACAGCATTAACTTAAGTGCGAGAATTCCTTCAACTCCGGCGAATACTGAATTCTGATTGGCCGAGAGCCTGAAGTTGCATACATTGTCAGACTTCAGCATACTCTCAAGTTTTATGGTACCCAGCCCTTGGTATTAGTGATCTGCTAAACTTGGTCTGATAAGTGTGACCTACTAGGCCAAGTCCATATCCTCTAGTATGAGGAGGAAGTTATCCTTTGAATGAGACTATGAAACATCGACGTCTTTGATCACTGTAAGTACATTGTATTTACACATGAAATATTCCTTATTGTTTATGATATTGAGTATTGAAATTATAAAATATAAGATTTGAATCCCTTAGCCGGGATTTGGTGACGTCTCCATATGAGTGAAAGAGTCTTGAGGGAGCATTTAACAGCATTGCAATGATAATTTTGTTTACAATGATGATTTTTTTAGTGGTGACCATCGAAGCGAGGTGTATATATTCCAATATTATTTAACTTAAATTCAGTTCTTACCTCTTTCATTCTATACATACTGGAAAGGGAATTTATTCAGTTTGTAATATAACTCAATGGGAAATTAAAAATGTTATTTACTTAAGCAAGTTTGCATAAAACTTAGGAAATATGGCAAAGGGACAGATTAAAGGAAAAAGAGAAGTCCAAATGTCATGTGAGTACAGTACCTAATGAAATGCATTGCATTTAACTAATAATTCAATTATGTATTCAAACTTTGCTTAACATAAGTTTTTACTTTGTATACTTATAGGTGACATAGATTTCGTGACTCATTACCGTCTTGTAGACAACAACAAGTTGGATTCCTACGCAAGGGCTTTTGTTGTTGAGGACGACAATATGGACACTGTTCTCAGTTATAAGGTATGGTTAACATATTCATCAGAAAAACATATTAAATTCATAAGAACAAGAAGCGCAGGAAAGAGGGAAAGTATCAGAGAGACATGTAGTGGGTCTGCTGGAAATATAAGAGAAAAAAGGGATTAACTTTCTCTCATGGAATCTATTAAGTCCTCTCATTGTAAGATTTATCTGCACTGTTATTTAGAAGTGTGAAGTCTGTTTTGTACTCAGTATCATTTGATGAATGGCGAAGACTGCTACCATAATTACGTTTGCCTACAATACTAAGATAAAATGATACACATTTGTTTACTACTTATGAGGTCAGCATGTGTTATACTGAACCAGAAGATCAAACTGTTCCTATTTCTATTGTCTTTTCTTTTATGGGAAAGGGTTTTTTCTTAACTCTTTATCATTCATTTCATGGAAAATGAATCGTGAATTGAATGAATGAATTTATGGTGGATATTTATCCTTTTATCACAGCATTAACAAATATCAATAGTGCAACGTAAAACAGGCAATATTTCGCTGCAAGCCTGGAAAATTTTCGATGGTTATATGTCAATATTTCTCTGGTGAAGATTTTAGACATTTTGTGGAATTTTAGACGAGTATTAAAAAGTAGAGGAGAGAGAACAGAATAAAGAATAAAGGTATAACAACTCTATTTAAATGGATTTTAGGATATGATTCATGTAGAATTATAATTGTACAAAGAAGGACATTTTAGCTGGTAACAATGTTAATGTTTCACTGTTGACACAAGTGAACGAATATTCAGAGCGAACTTACATCCTATATGAAAGGTACACGATTTTTAACCATTGTTCAACATTTACAGGAGTCCCGAAAGGCCCTTGAAGGAGTTCCAAGCATTCAAGTAATATCAACGAAACAACTCGAATACGTATTGAAGGTATGTATAAAATTGAGCCAAGTATTTTATCATTTAGGATAAAGTTTAATTCTATAAACATAATAAATATATACATAGAATCTTTAATTGGGTTATATTGATTCTCTGTTCGCAAAATGTAGGAAAAGTAGGAATTCCTCCAATCAGAGAAAAATTCTCATATGATATATTCTACGCTACTTGATACATTTTCATAACAACCATGAGGAGTTGCACGAAATTGAAACTCAATTTATAAATTGCACCACTAAATCTTATCAAACAATGTCCCGGATGTTTGAAAGTAAAGTAACCTCTGCTGTGCTGATCAGCCATAAACACGTTTTTACATATTTCTTTGAATCATTGCAGGTATTGAATCTGGACGATGCATCACAAGTCACATTCAGAATGTTTGCTGTAATCACAGCTCTATGTGAGCGAGTGACCGCTATGGAGTAAGCATCATTTTCCAAACAATTTATAATTGTCATCAAAATTACTATTTTCTTACTTTGTCACATTTTTTCTTTTGGTTGTTTATTGGTGTTCATGGTCCTCTCAAAACATCAAAATAAGTTTATTTTGTTGTATCACTAGTCTTCGGCATGCTGTGTTCTTATTTGCTTGTACTACGGACTGTTCTATGCGATATGCCATAATGAACGTGCCAAGAACTTTCTTGAAAAAGATACTCAATCAACACAGCGATGGAACATTTGATACAATTATTCAATCATTATACCTTGGATTTTTACAGCTGTGCATGATATCCTTACTATATTTTTGGTTTTAGCAGGAAAATTTCATGAATTAAATTATTCATTATTATTCATTAATTTCAAGAATTTAAAATGAGCATTTTCTTTCTTTGCTAAAATAGAACCTGATCCTACGAGCATCAAACAGTTGTCTGAAGGTGAAAGAAATGTGAAGAAATTTCTGCTATAAATTAGTACCAAATTTCCAGTTTATCAGTTTTCCCAACCAGATTTTTTTTTAACAGTTTAGTTGTCAAATAGGTAATATTCTAAGGTGTAAGGAAGCATTCTTCGATTTTTCTTGAAGGGGGCGAATAGACGGAAATGATTTTAGCGCTACGCGAATGGATATTGTTTTGGCCACCTGGCCCAATCTCGTAAGGGATTTGCAATCCCCCCCCCCCCCACGTTGAGAGCGCTATTATTCCAAACCTTTTTTTCCCAATTTTTCTAATTAATTAGGACATTAAATATAACTATCACAACATTTTTATTCATCCGTAACATTTGTATTTCAGCCCTCTTAGCAAGCATCTTCTGGAAATATGTGACCTAATCGACATTCAACGAAAAATGGACCTGTACAAAGCCATGTTCTACTGCAACATAGAATCGGACCGGGACAAGAATTTCATCAAGGCGGACTGTTTACGGATCGAGTTGATTGCAGGCGGCTTAAACTGGAAACAACAAGAGTTTGTTATGGAAAGATTGAAGCCCAATATATACATGGAGGTAATGATTTTCTGTTCAATTTACTTATGTAAATTATTAAATATATCTTATGGACGGATTACTTTTTAATAGAAGATGCGTCACCGTGTATTAGCATGCTAGAGGCACAATCACAGATGTTATATGTAAATTCTCATTCATTGCCTTAATTGTGAAATCTCATAAGGAAGTGTCAGAAGAATAAATAACATCATAGAAAACAGCCTGAGGAAAGGGGGTGTATCATTTTAATCCAATTTTAGCATTGTATAACCGCGATGGCTAAGTAGTAGAGGAGTCTAACTCTCATGCGGGAGGTACGGAGTTGAATCCCAGTCACAACAAGTATAAATTGTGAAAAGGGAAGCAACTCGTATTTTACCTAGTGCTTGCAATATGAACTTGGCATGTGAGAATTAGGGGTTATTCAAATGAGACCTCTGAACAAATTGTTTATTAGTATGGTAGGATACAGATCTTTCACTTCATGTGCCGACAACAGGCCAATATTTGTAGCCATCCATCGGTATTGAGGAACGTTCAATTACTTTATGAAATAGTTTTGAATTAAATGTTCAATTAAAATAGGAAAATATTGCTAAAACCAGATCCTGTAAGACCTACATATATTTCTTTTCTTCTTTTTAGATCTCATTTTTAGATTATCTCGTTTATGTTCCGCTCTTCCTGTCCATGCACGACAATATCTGTGATAATCCGCTGGATATGTCCGACCAGAAGTATTCAGCAATGCTGCGGAAACCCTCAGGATCTATGAGACAAAGGGACATGAATCCACCCGGAATGCCTCTGAAGAAGACATCTACCTTCCAGCTAAGAAAACAGGCTAAAGATTTCCTTGATGGAAAAGTTACCATAGACAAGTTATCTAAAGACAAAGTAGATCTTTTAAACAAATACGCAAAGTAAGTTTGGTACATTTGTATTTTTGATTAATTCATTATTTATTATGGTTTAAGAGAAAAAGTAAATTTTCAAGACATTTGATCTCATGTGAAATCTTGAATCCTAGTCGATGGCATCGTCGAATCAATAGATATAGTGATAAAAAGAAAAAAATACAATAGAAGAATACTTCAGTGTGTTTAGTCCCCGTCACAGTTTCAGTCTTAAATTTAAAGTGCAATACATGAAATATCGCATAACATGGTTATACACTATAACTGCTAAGAATAACATAACCTGTTTTAGGTATGAAATATAATTATGCCTTTCTTTGGAACAGTATAGATATGCCCGAAAACGAAGACAATCAATCTTAGTAAGAAAAAAGCAGATTTTGGATTGATGTCAGTTCAGGCAATGTTGATAATCTTTTTGGTTTTTTTTCAGATTGCCAAATATATTGGAGGATAAACCTAAACCACCTAGAAAGCAAGAAACACCACAGCCTACACTTGTTTACTGATGAACCATTCCCTACTGCACCGCCCCCCCCCCCCCCCCCCCCCCCCCCCCACTCTCAGACTCTCAGATACAAAAAAATGATTGTTCCTTTGAATACATTCTTATAGACGGTTGTATAACATGACAGTTGAGATAGTACCGAAATGATCTCTTATGATCTTTGTTTTTAATTTGTGATATAAAATTAAGAAACAAATAAAAAAATAAGTGTGCTGTGATGCCCATCCTTCGTAGAGAAAGAAAATATCTACGCAAAATAATGACGTTTTGATACTTTTATTACTACGATATTGAGGGAACTTTTCTTGTAACATATATTGGCTTTTCACTTTTTATACGACACGAAAATTATTAATAGATTATTCTCATGTGCCAAATTAAAACGTGTTGTGTGAAATTTGCGTAGAATAGTAGGACAAAGTACAACGTACAGTACCTGGTTTGATTAGCGTAGGTGTTTTTATATACCTTTTTACAGGTGAAATGAACATGTGTATATTAGTTTATAACGAGCATTTAGTATGGTGCTGTATAAGGTGTCTATTTGTAAGAGAGTTTGCGATAGAGCTAAATAGGTAAAGTCTCTTTGCAACTTAACTGTGATACTTATTTATCTACCTTAGGCGTATATGTCAGCTAATATGAAATTGGCATACCTGGCCGGAATTACCTGTTTTTGTAGTTGGTATATATGCTTAAATAATAACTCGTATTATTAGTCCATCGAAATTTCAATTTTGCTTTTCCGCTTAATTATTTAAATTTGTCAAATGTGCATACTTGATTTAAGCATTAAGATTAAGATGGGGTGCTCAATGGAAATAATTTTATGACGTGGCGACTAAGAACGTTAACTATACTCACAAACCCGTGTTATATACTCCTAATCTTATCTTTGTTTTTTCTCTGGTCTTTTGTTCCTTTTTCACTACGCACTTTGTTTCAATATTGATCACTGTTTGTTTTTGTTTACAAGTCTGTTTTATTGTTGTTTTTAAATGTTAAAATCCTGAGTATTTGTAACTTTTCAATTTTCCTCATTTAATCTGTGATACAATTATGTACTGATCTTTTTTATACAAAATTGAAATTTGGGTAATTGATGTTCAGTCTAGTCGTGTATTCGGCGTATATTTTCCGAAATTAAGAATCTAGAGTTGATCATTAACTGTTTTAACTCTGTCGTGTGATTTTTATTTTCAGTTTACATCTTGGTTGAGTTCAGGTGACGATTTATCCTTTACACCTATGAACCAACGTAAACCGAATCAATTCATGCTTCGATTCAACCGAAAGAATTGTAGTCGTCACTTTTAATAGTTTATTTCTTATACGTGTATGGAAATAGTAAATTCAAGAGACGTTTAGATGTCCTAACGTTTGAGGAATCTTTAGATAGCTTTCTCGCAGATTTTGTTAAATTCTATTTCCAAAACGAAAAAGAAATACTGAGTGTTGATATCACTCGTACATTCTTGTACGAAATATTTGACATTACTCTGTGTTTATAGTAAAGAAACATAAGTAACATAATATTGCTTTTCTATGAAATTAAGATTTGTTAATGTAGAAGTAAATATTGCTGTGATTTATGTCATATTTGATCTCTCACTGTCAATGCATGTTTTGTGGGATATTGGCTAAGGCGAAAATTTTGCAGGGCTAAATTTTGGCGAGTTTTGTATTTCTCGGTCTCTGGTTGGAATGAAAAGAAAGAAATTTAATTTCGCGAGAAAGTTCTTCCACTCAATTGCGCGAAAATAAAACTCTCGTTAATTAAACTTGATTTGCAGTAATATTTTCTTTTTTCTTCTAGCACAGAAGGTATGCTTATCGCCAGGGTTTATTTATATTTATTCTGATTTTGTGTTGTTTTAATATCCTATTCTACAGGTAGTTGACGTATAAATACGTGTTATATGAAGTGCCAAGGTATTTAAAGATAATTTCTCGTCATGAGGAATTCTATCATGTAAGCCACTACTTTCTACGTAAATAAACTTGCTTGTTTGTTTATTGAGTTGTCTTGTTGCTTCTTAGCACTGAACACATATCAATATCCGGATATTTTTATAAAAAGGTGCATTAATGGGTAGATGGGTGTGAATAAGTAGATGGATATGTGGATATGTGAGTTAACATCGTGTGACTGGATTCATGGAGTTGTGTATAGAAGGTCAGGTGTGGAAAAGTGGATGAATGATTGCATTGATAAATGGTTACATTGATGTACAGATGATTGGTTGAATGCAAGAGTAAATAGTGAGTAAATGGATGGATCAATAGAAATGTATTCTGATTAGATTTACGTAAGCAAAGTCCGTCAACGCTATAATATTAAGATATTACACCCGTTGACATCGCCATTTCTTTTATCAGCAAGGATTACTACGTCATTGTATCTGACAGCACCGTGCGGAGGCATTGATTATATTGATAGCATAGGGAAACACAACAAATTGTAATTGTCCAAACCAATAGAACATTGCCTGGTTATGACTGTAGTACTAGTAAATCTAACGATCAGAGACTGACAATGGCTCATTCGACGGTTGATCTACGTCACGAAGTTTCAAAACTGTATTGACCTTTTTGTACTGGCTGCGTTCTCTAGAGCATCTAATTCACATGATTCAAAGTTGTTAGGACTAATAAAAACAGAAACGAAAAGAATGCTTAAAAATCATTCTTTTATAATTGCATTGTTGTTTATAATTGATTCAATATTTTATACACGAACTCTTCCTTTCAAATTATAATGCTTATATCCTATACAAATGCATTTTGTATATTACCCCCAAAACTAAATCTCAGTCAACATTTACTTGACTTCCCCAACCTTTCCACGAGCCCTTCCTCTTACAACTGCTGTGCATTTTAGTACATACGTTTAACATGTATCTTTATTGGCATAAATTATCATAAAACCCAGTTTCACTTCTTCCCTAATTTGTGATCGATATGGGGATCTTTTAGAATAATATGTAAATATTAAGTTCACATCTCAAGAATATTTCATATCCTATAACACGCCTTAAGGAAAAACTTAAGTTAAGGGCTTCAAACGTGTGCCTGTCTGTACTTGGCACTAATGGTCGTTGGTCAGTCAGAGTTCTTTAACGTGCCGATATAGACTCTGGCACGGGTCTGTGGTGTCTCCTGTCTCATCTGAAGAATAGGAACAGTCAATCGTACCCCGACTTGCTTCGTTATCACGACCTGACGGAAGGCGAAGACTGTACCGCAAATCCAAGACAAGTTGATATTGATTCATAAACTTTTCTCCGGTCTAGACAATTTTACCAAACTTAAGATACTCCCATTGAATTTTATAGAGGTACTATGGCTTGTCAGGAAGCTATCGCTGGTTTCTTCTGGACGACGATCTGAAAAGGATGGATTGCGTCCACAACTCAATATTGAATTGTTAAATAGTTACACTCTTAATTCTTTGTTGTTGTATTGTTTTTTCACGTCTCACTCAAGGATATTTCACTCATATGTGAAAGGCGACAAATTGTGCCTATGCGCTTATGCACTTATGACCGTAGAGAGGGTTCTTTAACGTGCCAACACCTAGTGTGACACGGGACCTCGGTCTTAACCGAAAGATAGGGACGAACAACCGGAGCGTGACGCTGCGCGAATTGGAACCCCGGACCCTTCTATTCAAAGTCTAATACGCTAACTACTCGGCCACAGCAGTCACCTCGATTCTATAAATCTAAGTATATCTTTTTACTTCTGTTCTGTTATGGCGCCATGAAAGTATCTCATGCGACTCTTCTGATGTGACATTCCCGCACAGGGTCATAACCTTTTTATGTAAAACACAAACGAATTATGAATCCTACACACGATAATTTTAATCAGCATCACTTATCACTTTCGGACACCGAACATCTAGGGGGTCTTTGTTTCATTGATCCTAAAAGATCGTGATACGATATTATCACCATGTGTCGTTATCGGAGTTACACCAGCTACCACAACATAACATACACAGGGTTATGATAGAACAAATTCTGAGAAGACTTTGCCCAATCTGTACAAAAGTGTATAGATCTACGTCCGTGCCATTTACGTAACTACAGGAACTATGTGCGGTATTTATATCTAAATGTTAAAAATTCATAGCAAAATACGACGTATGCAGAATTTACTCCAACTCAAATACATGATATTTTGTATTTATAGCCTTACTTTCATGGTAATCGAGTATTAGCGGCATTGTTGGTGTGTTTATTGAGCTAAATAAAGTGCAGAGCTTAAGTCAAATGCATTGTGTATATTATTTAGTTCAATTTCTTGTAAACTACAGCGTATATCATTTGAATACCCGTATGTAAAAACCTTTCCAGTAAGTAAAAATCTTCTCCAGTATGTGTATCGGATTTTCTCTGATTCATAATTACATTTGGAGCTTCCGTTGCTTACTGGTTAGCATGTTAAAGAATCTTGAGGTATACCCGAGAGAGTTTGGTATTTGACAGTCATATCAAATTGAATATGATGCCATGTACTAAAACAGGTTACTCTCTGAATGACATATTACATCTGGTAACTCTAAAAAATGTCCGATATAAAGACACAAAATATATCATTCGAGTGAATGGCGGGTTTTTCACTTACGCGATGGACGATGCATTGTAGAAAGAAAGTTTATACGCAAAAATTACATCGGAATTGTCAGTCTCTTTGTAAAGGGTACTTTAATTTTGCGATTGTAATATCTGATGACGATAGGTTCCATGCAAATGAAATCGGATTAACATGTGTTTCGAGAATCAAGTTTCAAGATTCAAATATAATATGTTATTGTTTATTTATTTGCAGCACCAGGTACCGGTAAAGGTGCGAGTAAAGGAGCAGGAGGACGTAGAGGCTCAAAAACATTCAAAAAGTAAGTAATTTCTGTGTGTTTTGTTTTTAGCCTTACTATGCATTCTTTCAGTCATATGGTTCCGTCCAGTTTTTACTGGTGGAGGGGAAAATCCAGTTATAAGTTAATCCGGGATGAAACACTGGTTTTCTCCAAGTAGGCTGGCAAAATTTCTCACAGGATCAACTTAGGTTCAAGCGAGGCTACGACCCGCGCTGACGGGCGATGGGAGACCGGAAATAATGAGATCGATTCCTGTTCATTATCTTACACTTTCGTTGGATTGTTTATAAAATCAATTTAAATTTCCTCAAGTTGATTCATAATTAAACACAAAACTTGTGTGCGCAAAAAAAAATGCAAAAATTGCATATGATTGCCGTTTTTTATTTTGTTGTTTTGTATTTTTCAATATTGATTTCGTCACATCATCACACAGACACAGAAGTCTGCACATGTATATACTAAGGACATTATCCTATATAGTAAAACAAGTCTTTGTTTTACACAGGACTTAAGTTTTATATTTTTCATAAGCAAAAAAAGCAAATCGCGTCTGAAATGCTTGGGTACTTGTGGAATAAAGTTTGTTACCTGATCATAATGCATCTACATGTAAGTCTTCCCTACGTTCTAATAGATACCATTATGAGAGAAAGAGAGAGTTTTCCCGTACCGCGCAGTACTTGAGCCCACAGATTTCGAGTCCAGGCTGAAATAAGGCCGACTACCTGTGCCTCGAAATGATCCGTAGCGCAGGTTGATCTGGCAGGAAGTCTATTTCCAAATGTAAAAGTCTACCCAAAAACTTAAGAAGTCAAACTCCAAATATTATTGAATAACATTTTAAATAGAGTAAAGCATATACAAACGAAAAGACAGATGAGTATTATAGAGACGATTGACTACCATACACTTTAATACAGTACGATAAAAATACTTATTCAGCGAAATTCAGAAATTCGATCATCTAATGTAAGAGAGATGCAAATAAAACTAAGTTCAGAACTATACAGCGCGGTTACGAACCAACCATTGAAATGAAAAGCTAAATTGTTAATTATAAATCTTAAAGTTTAATGATACAAACAATTGCTGCAAATTACATACTTTTTCACAATCTTAGACCACTGGGTGGCGGAGGTAAGTCCTCATCAAGACGAGTGTCACTCGGAGGCGGAGCAGGGGGTAAAGGGAAGGATAAGCGAAGAGCTAGCTTAGCTGGTAAAGGTGGCCAAGACGGCGGAAAGGGCGGTGGCACAGGGATGCGAAAAGGCCCGACGGGAAAACCGGGAAAAGGCAAAACCACGAAGGAAAAAGTTGCGTACAAAACTGGAAAGAGAAACCCTGACAGTGATAGTGATTATAGTTACCGAAGTGTGTACAGTGCAGGAGGAACACGCCGTGTACGCAGGCGCAAGAGGAATCCGGATGGAACGTATGGTGACAGTGAATCGTACCACAGTAGTCAAGACGAAGATGGAGACGCTCGAAGAAGAAAACGCAGACGTGACCGTGACCATGTCAATAGCGCCCACAGTTACTACAGTGTGGTCAGTGATGGCGGTACACGACACGTCCGACGACGTTTTAGAAATGAAGATGGGACTTATGGCGACAGTGAGTCTTACCATAGCGGGGATAGTAGTAAAGAAGATAGCGACAGAAGTAGCGACAGTGATTTTAGTTACGCAAGTGAAATGAGCGAAGGAGGTACAAGATATGAGGTCAAACGGAAACGGATAAGGGACGCATACGGAAAGGTCATAGGTCATTCAGAGAAGGAAATTGTGGGTGAAGCTGTAAGCGATGCTGATTCAGTGCGCACTAGGCATGGTACGTCATCAATGTTTAATTACTGCGCTACTTCTCGTACAACCAAGAATTTACTTTGCAATATCTAGTTTATTAATGTATTAGCTTTCATAAAATTCAAGTAACTAAAACTTCTCACTCAACTGTATCCTTGCACATAATGGGAACTCAAGTAGTGAGTTTGCATATATAAATGATGCTCTTAAAATGACAACATTTTCACTAAAAATAACACGTTTAATAAAGGAACAAAATAAATGTTCTTATGCCACTTTGTCAGTATTGAGAAATGTACAATGTGTACATAGTTTTATGTTGTAAGAATTACAACAGTGGTACAACACATGGCATTTGACACGTGTTTTTAATCATTTTTTCAATATTGAAAAAATTCAGAACTCAATATATAATTCAATATTCATAAAAGTTATATCCTTTTTCTTGCTTTTCACAGGTTCAGCGAAAGGAGGGTATGTATACTTCGATAATTTTTAGAAAAATAATTGTATTATCTTTATTCCTTCAACTGTAGAGTGAGTCATCACATTATCCAAATTTGTGCCAAAAGCCCAATCTGGTTACATGTAAGTATCGACCAAAGCAATTTGCGGCAACTACACCACTAAGGGAACATCTGGCCTGTGGCGTGGGCATTAAGTAGCCACTAATCGGAACACGCTTATATTAGATTTGTTTATCCAATCAAATACAATGTTTGTGTATTAGAAAACCATCATTATGTTGTCTTGTGTTTCAGAAAGGGTAATGACAAGTTGTTGTACAGTGAGGTCATGAAGGATCTAAATGGTGTGGATCCAGAAGGTGTTATGAAACAGACTGATGTTGAAGAAATTCATGATGAGGCTTGGCCAGGTGAGGTTGTTCGTATGATCACTTTGAAAAACCATTTCAAAATGACCAGTCCCAGTTCCTAAAATAATTAACAGCTTGTTATATACAGCTATGATCGTTTCTTATCTATAACCATTTAATATTTTAGATTTCAATATCCGTAAACGGAGTTTTTTTTATCAATCTAAATCTGTTTATCGTTTTCAAAGAGGAAGAGTTGTATAAATTAATACAAATGGAAATACTCTATTTTGAGACGACCAACACATTGAAAAACAAATAAAATGAATAATAAATAATAATTTAATACATTGTGTGTTACTTATATATTTTTATTTCATACAAACAGTTATAAAGTATTGTTTGGTACCAAAGATGATTTTGTAATTATAAAGCTGTTTTTTTTTTTGGGGGGGGGGGGGGGGGGGTACCGTCCCACCCGAGAAAATTTCATTCATATGGAGACGCCATCGTGTGCCGGTGAAGGGTGACAATTTTTGCCTATGACCGGCTTTTATGGCCGTAAAGCAGGGAAGATTCCGTGCCAACACCTACTGTGACTAGGGACCTTGATTTTTACTCTCTGATCCGAAAGACAGGGACGGTCGACCGCAGCGTGGCGCTGCGCGGATTCGAATCCCGGACCCTTGGATTCGAAGTCGTACACGCCCCTATAATGAAATTATAACCAATGCAATTTGAGGTACAGCGCCCGAATTATTGCAGTCTAGATCAATAAGACTGGGCACTCTCTCTATTGTCATATATAGTTTCCAATGTTTCATTCCTGGAATGAAGTTCTTTCCACAATCTATCATTATCACCAACCGTCTAGCGACACAATTGACCATATTTGATTTCGTTTGATCTTTCCCAATACATCGAAATTTATATAGTACGTAGACGAAATCTTTAAATATGTTGGTTCGGTGTCTTTTTTATTATTATTATTTGTAATTTAACACCCAAGTCGACACTCTTTGATCTTTTATGGAGACGTCAATAATGCCGATGAAGTGCAACAAACTTGACCTTGTTTCGGCACTTTAAATGTGCCGACAACAAGGCACACATCATATGTTTTAACTGTCTCATCAGAAGGACAAGTCTGGCAAACCGCAGCGCATCAATGACCAGAAGGCGTACACGTTAACCAAAGTCCCATGGTATACATGACCCTACTTCAAATTTATGAAGATATCTTTTAATGTAAACAAGGATAATACGTGTATTGATCAAAACTCATCCGCCGAGGTTCCTTGTATTAGTAGCTGTTGTCACGTTAAAGAATCCTCACTGCTCAATGCCCTTAAGACCCGAACATAGGCAAAATGTGTCGCACTTCTTAAGTAATGGTGACGTCTCCATATATGAGTAAGTGAAGGAATCTTCGGTTAAAGTTTAGACTACAATACCATTAACAACTAAACTCATCTGTGCCGCTGAATATACAATCTTGTATCACTAAACAGGGGATCCATCCGCCACATCTAAATTTCCTGACGACTTCAGCGATGTGTCAAGCGACGACAACGTTGATCTGTCGAAGATGACAGCCGAAGAGAAAGAAGAGTATTTCAAGGAGAAAGAAAAAAGACGACTGCAACGAGAAAAGAGAAGAAAGGAGAAATATGGAAGCAAATATGATGAAATCATGAAAAGACGAGAGGCGTAAGTGAAAGAAAAATGTAATTTGGAAACTTTAACAAAACTTGAGAAAATAATTTTGTGATATTTTGAGACAAGTGTTGAAACCTTTTTATATGTTTTATTGTTTGGATAAATTATGTTTTCTTAGATGCGTTGAGTCTTCCAACAGGCTTTACATCTGAAGCTGGTATTACCTGTGGTTTGTTAGGCTGTTAGTTAAATCTCCTTTAAGAGGCTTGCCACGGCACCAGAACAGATATTAACTTATGCTTTGAATTTTATCCTGTGCATTGATGAATATCTAACACGTAAATGAACTCTTTGAAGCAGATCCCGGATACTTTACCCATCCAAAGCACAGGAGATAAGCTCGTCAAAATTTGACCTTAAACGTGGGTCCAACCCATCCCAACCCCACCAACATACACCCCGCCTGGTCATAAATTAAGCATGCCTACAAAACTTTATCTCAACCAATAAAAAGAAAGTTGATGAAAACTTTGAAATCAAATGTATACATGTATTGCATTTATAGAAAAAGACTGGAGCAGTTGAGAAAAGAAAGGGAAGAACAGGAATTGATTGACAGAGAGAAAGATGATAAGTTTGTAGAGAGGAGGTCGTCCCTGAGGCGTCAGAGTACAAACCTCGACAAAGACAAACTGAAAGAAAAACCTAAAAGTATGGTGACATACGAAAAAGGTCCTCCACGTGATCTGGGTCATAGCCAAAAGATTGACAACAGAGAAATTGGTCTTGGCCATGAAACGTGAGTTCACTTTATTGATGATGGTCATGATGATGATATTAATCTTCGGAGTTATTTTAATTAAATTTTTTTTAGCAATATCGTCATTACTACTAGTGCTACTTAAATAGGATAAATCTGTTCTTGTTGTAAAGCAGTAGTAGAAAAAGATAAAAAAAAAATAGAGAAAAAATTAATTGTCATTGTTAAAAGCAATTTAAATCTGTTATTTCTATATGACCATTCTTTAATTGCTATATGACAGAAATCTCAATTTTCATATCTTTATCCTAGTTCTGAATCCTAAATAAAGTCTTACTCTCATTTTTCGTGGAGTGAGATAAATGAGGTTACTTACGATGCCACAAATAATTACTAATCATAAATATAGACTTTAATACACTTTTTGTCTAATTTTCTAGATGGGGAAAAGTTGACAAATTAGAAAGCAGAAGTAGGAGAGGTTGGTAGTTGAAGTATCCTTACTTTATTTGTTTGTTTCGTGAATGATAACATCAACATCTTATTTATGTCATGATAGCATCAGCTGATGTAGTTCTTCGTCTAGGTTAGATGTTATTTTTACGTTTTTATATGATTAAGACATGATGGAGCGACCCTATAAAAATCATGCAGAAACATCAAAGTGACACCTTACCGGTTTAAAAAGGCAAGTGATTGTCCCTTCACATTTATGCTTCACCCAGTGTATGTGCTGAATTATTTTTTTATTTGTATTTTATTTCTTTTATTATCAAATTCCTTCTAGCTGACACTCTGTAATAGACTCATGTCGTCTATTCTATGAAAGCGATTTCTTCATGATTAAGACCACTGCTTTGGCAGTCTTTGATTGACTGAATATGCAAATTCCAAACTACATTGTATATGAATTTACACCAATGTCAAATGTCTTTATCGTACTCGGACAATATTTTCTGACGAGACAAATTAACATTGACGTGTTACGTCGTACTTTTTTCATAGATAGGATAAGAAAAAAAAAATGATTCATGAATACATTAAAAAGATACTGTTTTAATATCTCTTCTTGTGCGATGTTAACTTTTTAAAATAGAATTTATAATGTTTGTTATACAGGTAGTGACTCAAGTCAAGGTAGTGACAGCATCAAAAGACTGGTCCGGGAAACCACAATGTTGAACAAACTACCCTCTATCCCCCAGGGGAGAATGTACTCTACAGGTGAGATAAATAAAGGTGTAATAATAAAGTGAAATTGTTTATAAAGTAATAAAATGACATTAAAAGTGATTAAACTTATAAATCCATTAATAAAAAATACAAATATGATGGACACACACCGACCCCTGGGTAAACCAGAAATGGGATCAGATTCATAGGATGAGTAAGCATCTACTGTCGAACTGCTTTACCCGAAGCTGATTATTGAGCTCAATAATATGATCAGTTAGAAAGCGAATCAAATCTTATTTTTCGTTCTGTCTTATGATATTTTTTATCTTCTTATGAAAAATTAAAATAATTTGATGAATGGCAATCCACATTATCCGTTTTATGATGAAATATAAACAGTGAAATATTTTTATTCTATTTTTAATTTTCGAATTTACCTATTACTGGTTTTCAAACTCGTAAAAGTTATTTAGTATACTTGACATGATTACTGATTTTTTTAAATTTCAGCTTCTGATTTAAAGAGAGGCAAAACAGACGGATTGGTATTTAATTTTTTTAATTATAAAGTAATAGTCAACAATTTTCAGTATCAAATTAATTCGCATTATTACTGAATTACACTGTATATACATCTTTTTATATAAAAAGTTATGAGTTAAAGTCAATTTGAATTTAAAAATGCATCATTTGTATAGTAATTTAGCTTATATATATATATATTCAGTTCCCTTGCGATTTCATTATAAATGTTTGGAGCGAAGGTTTGAAAAAATGAAATCTATTTTACATATCAATCTACAGCATAGCAGGTTTAACTTATTGTTTATGTGTTACAGAGAGATGGCAGCGGTGAAGATGCAACAACATTAGGTAATGCTTGTTTACAATTTTTTGAAAAGGGATCATTGAGCATTGAGAGGGGGCTATTATTAACATTGGTTTGTTTTATGTTGTTGCTTTACGCCAATTAAGTCATATGCTGACAGCTAGTTTTTATTGGTTGAGGAGAGAGTCCGGTGGCAAATGTGCCCGTGGAGAGCCTGAATGGTTTCAAGCACAATACTCTATCTATTTGGACACAAAGGCCCCTAATTCACATTAGTGAAGCTAAGTAAACATTCTTGGTATTTAATGGAAGTCATAATTAACTTTGAAACAGCACATACCTCCGAGAAAGCCTGGTCTATTACCCTAGTACAAATTATGAAAATGAAACATTTCTCCTAGACTGGAAAATATATCGCATCCTTATAAAAAGGATATTTGAAGATAGCAAGGGGACAAAAATTCAAAAACTGGCAGACGAAACAATGGCCAAGACAAACAGAGACAACATTGCAAACAGCAAGCCGCGTGACAAGTAAAAATAGAGAAATACAAGCAACTCTTGCTATACGCGTGTCGCCTGTGACATTTAAACTTGGATTAGGAATAAACATGAATACATGTATACAGTAAAAAGGCATAATTAGTCTGTGTAGCATGTAAGGAAAGAATTGGCGACTAAGTAAAAAATGTCCTGTATATTTATACCGTAAGTTATTTTCAGAGTTAAAATATCAGTCTGTTCAAATGTCAACGACATTGTTAAATCAATAACATAAAACTGAAAACACTTCAAAGCTTATTAGAATGGAAATCTGCAAAAGTGTTAATCAAATACATTTTTGACAGATTCCTTGCAACGGTAAAATTATCTACCGTATAGAAATAAATGGTTGGTATAATTGCCATGCTTTATTGAACTGAATATGCTCTCGTCCGCGGATATCGTGGTTATGTAAAAAGTCGCCATAAAGTAGGTAATGAGATGTCATAAAATATTATAAGAAATTCATTGTTTTTCAGACGATGAGAATACAACTATCGCCGATGATTTGAGCGAGGAACTAAGAATAGAAGCAGGTGGGGTAATCTAAAAATTCTTATTATTATTGAAAAGGTTCTGTTATTCAATGAAAATTCACACTTCAGACTCAATGGTCGGAATCTAAACATAAGCTTGTCTAATGTACGCTCGAGTAAGTAGGCAAACAACTTGTGTTTATTGTAACATGGTACATATTCTATAAAGCCTATGATTATTTTGAATACGGACATTTTCCCCAACAAATCATCTTGGTCATTGCAGGAGATACATTTATGAAAATTTATTTATGAAAAATTCATTTATGAAAATTTATTTATAACTTATGAATTGCCTAATTCAGATTGGTACTAATTCTCGGAAGAATGGTTTTTCTTAGATATGAGGGGAGCAAATATGTTTCTAGGAAACACTTTACTCAGAACTTTAACCATCCTTTCAAAATCTATGAATAAGCAAATTAATGTCATTAGTCTTGTCCGTATTATATTCTGCGCCAGTACAAATTGCTGTGTTAAAAAGCAAATCCAGATAAAATAAAATTCCGCAAAATTGTATGTCCTACCAAGGGAAATATCCATATTTAAAAAAAAGCATATTCTAGATTCACATATGTTTGGTTTCTCTACCTTTTTCCATAAATAGCAAAATATTTGTATAAGCAACATAATATCAAATCAGGATCATTACCAGCTTCTTTGTAAAACCAAAGATATATTTCTATGTAAAGATACAATCATCACTAGATACAATTCAACGGAAAACATATGTAAACCTAGAGCGTGTTATTTCAGTACTTCAAATATATTTATGAATATGCACTGTCTTGTATACATAGCGTGTACAGTCTTAGGTTTCAATTGACATGATATATTTGTACCTGGAATGATTTACGTAAGAAAATCAGAAGAACATAATTTGTTTGATGCAGGGGGCGTCTATATCCAGGAAATATGCATATCTCGATGTGGGATGACTGTCATCATAAGTAGGTTTCCGTATTGTTTGTCGGACTTTAGAAAAAAATGGGATGTTTTACCATACGGAAATACACTGTGTACATTCACATGCTAAAAACACACCTAATTGTCTTGATTATTTTCCCCCACATACAGAAGCGAAACGAAAAATGGAAGAAATGCTAGAAGTGGGACCAGATGGAAAGTTGAGGCTGTTGAAAAAGAAAATAAATTTAAATGACCTCGACAAAGAAACACTGAGAAGATTGGGAATCGATTCTGAACTTTCAAAGAAGGAAATTGCAAAGAGACTTAAGGTAAGGCATTTTACGATAAGTAGCTTTTATTATACGTGGATGATAGACATTTCTAAAAGTTGTATGCAATTTTAACGACGATTTAAAAGTTTCTAGAAATTGCACGTGCATTTCGATTATTTCAATGTTGTCAAGCAACTTTTTTTTTCATTTGTGGCGAGGAACAAATAGAAACAGATTTCAATTAAGTTTACCTTCGAAAGTCGCATAGTGTCGTTTCTGTGACGGAGTACTCATCTAAAAATCTGGTCTCGGGTGTCACTTGAGACGGGACCGGTTTTATTCTGTCCTTCAGATAATACTGAGATCCCGTATAACAGTTGGTGTCAACATGTTAAATATCATCCATTGCTCAATGCTCTTAAGCGCTTCCGATGAATTCTCGATATTATGGAAAGATTGCCGATTGAGACGAACACAAAACAATAATAAGCACGTTTGTTATCAAATGTATTTTAAACTCCTTAAAAATGTTTACACAAATTTCATTATGCATTATGTTGATGCAATTTGTCACGTCATACACATTCAAATTGATAAATTATTCCACAGCTACTTTTTGGTGATGAAGTCAAAATTACGGATGGCGACGACGTAATTGGTACCAAAGGCGTACACGAGTTTGACCCTGACTTAACAGATGACCAGCTGGCCGAGATGGAGGATCTAGACGTTACAACATGTACGATTTATATCAAGTTAACCCCCCTCTCCTTTGTTGACAAATGGCATATGTCTAGTATCTAACTATTTTCGTTGTAAAAGATCGGACTGAATTATGTAATTAATGTTGTCGAGTATTGATATTTGTATTCACTATGAAATTTATATCCACTTGTCAAAGAAATTTCTGATAATATATTTAATAAATGTACGAAATCATCAATAATTTCCCCTTAACAATGTAAAAGCCTTTAGTTCTTTATTCTTGAATGGCATTATGTTTGTGAAACATTTCATCTATCAAGGTGAAATTCAAGAAAAGTATTTATATATAAATGTTATTTACTAAAACATTAAGAACACACTATAACATTCATTCACTGTGTCCCTTTTTTTCTAAACTCCGAAAATCAATTGGTTTGAATCACCTTGTATGCCCTTCTTTCTATATTTTTCAGTGAAAGGGAAACGGCGAGTGAATATACTCTTTAAAAGAGGTGGATCCGCCCTTCGAAATCATTGGAGCAATATCTTAGCGAACTGTGATCTGAGGGACGACTATGCCAAAGATCTGGACGAGAGAGGTACATTGTCATTTTGTATATCATAACTATACAATCCAGTTCGTTTGCCGATCCCCATCCCTTGATCACTATGCATTTTTGGAACTCGTTACACACCATGAAATCATCTCACGAGAATGTTCGTTTGTTTTCTGGAGCACGGCCATATACAATGCTTTCGATGACTAATCGGATCGAAACTAATTCATAACTGTTTCACTGTTTTTACATTTTACTGAACCGTAGATCTTTTAAATTGCACATGTTCGATTTATATAGCGTGGTTTTAGGGGCGCGGATTCCCTAAAGACACTGTATTCCTACCCGTTTGAGATTTTAATTTGTTTGTGTGTTCATTTCCTTTGCGTGACCAAAAATACGCAATTAACATCAAGTCCAGTATCCCTGGAGTATAAACATGCACTTCCTACATACATCCTTTTAAGGATTGTTTTGCATTTCTCTTGCTTCATTAGGGCATGAATGCAACGTAGCATAGAAAAAAAATTCTGTAAAGCACGAAGTGCTTCTCAAAGAATTTTTTTCTACGCTCCGTTGCATTCATGCCCTAATGAAACAAGAGAAATGCAAAACAATCCTTATATTTACATATTTTCTCATTTTCTGTTAAACTGCTGTACGCTGTGACCTCCTAT
>JACSZP010007763.1:0-14763 GCA_016161895.1 Pinna nobilis | reverse complement strand
TACCTCCCCCCTTAGCCTGAGAAACATGTCTTATTATAGCCCTCACAAAACTGAAGCACATGGCTTTCGGAATGTGTAAGGTCACGTAGAGGGGTCGTCTGAAAAGTTCAGGCAGAATCGCAGGTAGCCCGGGGAAATTGCCAAAAGTTGATGCAGGTAAGTATAGATATCTCAGAAACAGGGGTTTTACCGGCAAAAACCCTCAGTTTGACTGACAGGCATATTAAGAAAAAAAATCAGCTAATGAAATTTAGATTTCAACGAACAATTCAAATGTTGTAAACATTATTGCTTTGTACCTTTACCTGATAATCTAGTCACAATGCTTGAGTCTATATCAGTGAATCCTTGCCCTATGAACAATTCAGTATTATGCAAAAGTAGTGCGATATTATGATTTATCGAACTGCATGTGACCAGTCCTCAACCAATAGGAAAGCTCATTGAGGTAAGTGAATATTCAAGTATGTAATATAATGAAACAATATATCAAACATTCTATACCGCGTTTATTCAACATTCGTTCATGTAGTTGATCATTCGCACATTTGCAAATAAATGTTTATATTTCGCGCAAATGCAACTAAAAAATCGTATGCGGAAAGTATATGCTATTGTATTTTGTAATAAACAATTCCTATATATTCCATGATTTTTGAAATTCGGTTTTACTATTTACAACCCTATCTTCTCTATAATATAATCGCTTACAATGTATCAAGATAAATTGTGTATATTTTCAGGCGATTATCTTACCATACTGGACTTTGGCTGTGGAACAGGCAGGGTAGCAATTGCATTATCTAAATATTACAAAAAGGCATCTGTGTACGCAATTGATGAAACAGAAAAATTTATCATCCAAGCTAATTCTTATGCGGCAGAACAAAATTGTAAAGAGATCACATTCCTAGCAACTGAAGGAGAAAAGCTACCCGCTGATTGGTCGGAGAAATTTGATCTAGTGATTGCATTGGACGTCATTCACGATTTAGCGAATCCTCAACAATCAGTGGACGAAATAAGAAGAATTTTGAAGCCGGAGGGTTACATGATAGCATTTGATCCACCAGTCCATAGTGATCACAGAAAAAACGTAAATGTACCGAGAGCAGGTGCGCTGTATACATTCAGTATGTTTTCGTGTCTCCCATGTAGTATGTCCCGCCCGCCATATGTTGGCAACGGTATAGGCTGGGGCTATGAAAAAAGGAAACAATTCTTGGAAGACTGTAAATTCAAAATCGTACCGATTGGTGATGAAGATGTAGAAGAATTAAAATTTAGGCTGACTTGTCAAAAATTGGAGTAAATTGATTACTATCACTCAATTTATGTATATGTATGTGTCATATAATACTTAAATCAGGACCGGTTTTGTGTGGAAAGAAAATACGTAATTGTCGGGTGTAAGCCTTTTTAATTGAAGTGAAAAGTCCATTTTGTGGCAGATTTTTTCTCTTTTTTTTAAAATGATTCCAATTATTAAAAGTTGAACTAAACTGTTAAATTCTAATGATTACAATGAACATTAGCCGGGAGCAACGTGTACAAAGTTTGCATAATAATACGGCCAAAGTCAAAATATGACTTAAGCGTTCAGACATAGGTTACGTTAAACAATGTTACAGCGAAGTTCTAGTATACGTAGTAAGCTCTAAATTATTGATATAAATTATATGTATATGTAATTTACTTTGAAGATTATTTACGTCACGGGGGTGGCTTATTACCTAGCGTGTTCGGCTTCGAATCGAGAGGTCCGGTGTTCGAGCCCAAGTCGTGTCGCGGTTGGCTGTCCCTGTCTTTCGGATGATAGAGTAAAAACCGAGGTCCATTGTCATAGTAGGTATCGGCACGTTTAAGAAACTTCCTTGCTCTACAATCATAAGTCCCGAGCATAGGCAAAATCCGTCGCCGTTCACCGGTACATGGAGACATCTCCATAAATGTGAAATATTTTTGAGAGGGACGTTAAAAAACAATAAAATACAACGAACAATTTATTTACGCAACGTTTAAAATCGTTAAGAATGTCACATTTTATGACACAATTTGTTTCATAAAGTATCGGAATATGAAATAATTGTACTTGACTGACTTACGATCAGAATGCATGTGATCGATCAGTATTTTGTAAGTAAGAATTATTGCTGACGTTTTCAGAAAATTCTTAAATTAATTGTTGTTGTTATATTGTTGTTTCACCTCCCACTCAAGAATATTTCACTCATTTGGAGGCGTCACCGAGTGCCATTGAAGGGCGATAAATTTTGTCAGTGCACTTATGGCCGTAGAGCAGGGAGGGTTCATTTACGTGCCAACACCTACTGTGACACGGGACCTCGGTTTTTACTGTCTCATCCGAAAGACAGGGACGGCCAACCGTAGGGTGGTGCTGTGCGGAGTCGAACCCCGGACCATTCGATTCGAAGTCGAACACGCTAACCACTCGGCTCCAGAGAGATAAACATATCTTATGTGTTCAACCATTAAATAAATGACAACTAATGATGAAGTTTGATCTTTGTTTTTATTAATTTCATTCAGGTTATGTAGAATTGACAAATTATGCTATGATGGGTCTAAATGATAGACGATAAACGGCAACTTTCGACGTCGACTCCTCGTAAACGATACAACTGGCTTAAATCGATTTATCGTTTTCAAAATCTTATTTTTGTGAAATTAATTCGAAAGCATCATCTGGGTTTTTTTTTGTTTACTTTGTTTTAAAAACATGTAGTATGTTGGGCAAACATACTGTCGTAAGAAGTCTAATCTTACACATGTTCATGTCATTCATTCGGTGCAATATTTAGCCTTTGTGTACTCGGCTATAGAGAAAGTAAACCCAAAAANNATTTCTGTTAATTGGGATTAATTAGAAAAACTATTGCAGCGTCAATTTATGTAGCTATGTTCATAATACATTATTGCAACAACTGCAGATACATCACTGCAATAATTAACTTCAGATGAAGATAAAATTCTTATAATGAACCACTGGAAATTTACAGGTCCATTTTGAGAAAGTACCGACATCTCGAATGACCAAACCAAACTACCGACAATCCATATTTTTGCTATCAACATTGTTACGACGTGTGAGAAAACGTGGCGAAAACGAAGATTCACTTCAACCAAAACATGCCACAAAAACGCTGTAAACAGACACAAGGAATTTAAAGTACTAAAACCAAACATTTATTTACAATCAAAACAGGTGTCTCAGTGGCCGAGTGGTTGGCGTGTTCGACTGCCAATCGGAAGACCCGGTTTCGAGCTGCGTAGCGCCACTCCGCGGTTGGCCATCCCTGTCTTTCGGATGAAACAGTGAAAGCCGAGGTCCCGTGTCACAGTAGGGGTTGGCACGTTAATAACCTCCCTGCTCTACGGCCAGCAGTGCCGAGTATAGGCAAAATGTGTAACAATTCACCGGCACACGATGACGTCTCCATATAAGTGAAACATTCTTGAGTGGGACGTTAAACAACAATACCATACCATACCATACAATCAAAACATTATTAAACAATAACATATGACATGACAGTCTACATATTCACATACATGTTCACGGTGATGCGTATAAGAAAACTAATTAAATGTCCATTTTGTGACCAGGCGGTACTTAATACTTAATATAACGTGAATTTCAATGATTCTTGTACATTAGAATCAAAATTCAATAATAACAAAATAACCACTAGTAAATATAACCACTCAAAAACCAACATGTGAACACATTGCCAATCAAAGATCAAACTGCAAAACTTTTACTTGCGAAAGTTAACTTATTTGACTTATTATCCCAACCTCTCCTTTTCTCGTTTATGACAATCACCGATTTTGACATTCTTGTATTCGATAACTTGTGACACGGCGGATGCCGCGCGCGGAGCAGGAGTTGCTTACCCTTCCAGAGCACCTGAACTCACCCCTGGGTTTTGGTAGGGGGTTCGTGTTACTTTATTTTTCGGTTTTACACGTCTTGTTGTGTTGATAGCTGTTTATGTTGTCTCTTTTTTGTTTGGCCATGATTTCGTCTGCCTTGGATTTTTGAATTATTGATTCCCTCTTGGTATCTTCTTCAGTCAACTTTGTTATTTGGGAAAAATTCTTATTTTTATTTAGCAATCTGGCCGTGACTTTATTACTACGTTTGAAGTTTTGAAGTGTGGAGAATCGATAATGGAAACGCTATCGACATTACTGAACATTTCTTTACCATGATAGCTCTCAAACTGATCAAATAAAACAAACAGACATGTGTGGTACTTCATTAATTACTCTCTTACATGAAAGGAGGGGAGAGTTCTGAGATATCTACACAATAATTGAATGGACACAGTGGAAACAGCTTTAACACATTAATGTAACTATATCTATGCTGACTGCTGGACATCAAAACCTACAACATTTAATACATGAAATGTAATATCATGACAACATTCATACAATATTATCACGTAAGCTGTAGATTTATTATTGCAAGAGATAGTACATGTACTATATTTTGAACTCTGGGTATTTGTGACCCAATTGGTCTAGCATTAACAACAAATAAATAAACCTTTAGAATTCTTTACATTGTTTCCGATAACATGACTTGTATGTCTTCTGACCCGTCTGGTAAAAAACCGTAATGACGCCGAACTTTAAAAATAGCATCTCCTCGTATTCATGCCTGTTTGGAAAGATAAACGTGATGTCATGGCGTAGATCTTACGGAAGTATGGAGGGGACATCAGAAAAAACAATTATCTCGTTGATAATTTTTTCTTTCATTTTTATATATTTAATGTATATTTTTTTCCTATTTCATTTTGTCGTCCAGACGACTTAATTAGCCAATAGCAAACAATTTCCCAGACACAAGAATAAACAAGGATCCGAGATGTTGTGATGCAAGTCAAGGTGATTTGATTTGGATATCGTATGATAGAGGAAATGATATGTGTATATTCCTGAAAAAAATGTCTGACATGAAAGTCGATATACATGAGGTAAAAGAAAAAACAAATTCCTCATGTCCACTCTATACTTCCGTAGCATTTTCTGTTTGTTTACACTTAGATAATATTTGGGTAGCTTCAACCAATGTGAAAGAGGAAGAAAGCTCTATATTCAAGAGACGGGCATGCTTCTTTAATGAACATATAGAAAAATGTAAGTATTTGTAGATTTATTAATTATAAGTGTTGTCTATTGAGTTTGTTTCTTTTCAATTTCTCTGTCTTAGATTTACACAAAATTACATAGCGTTAAGGCATCAGAAGTTAGCTACACCTAACAGTAGACTTGGATAAGTTAAAGTTTTGGTACAGATATGAAATGAGGATTCTGACAGGTGGAAAGGAAAATGTTTGTCACGAGGCAATTTATTGAATTTACTGCACGTACATTTTAAATTCGCCACGCCTATTTCATGTAGTTCATTTAATCCACCATCCATCTATCTCTTGATATTGTTTATGCATTGGTGATAACAAATTATCACCATGACCAGGGCACTGCATTCTTGAGAATGATCTCAGTAATCTTACAGCGGATGTTTACCCCTCCATGACACCTAACCTAAGGTCTGGAATTACACAGGTTCTTGTAATCGTCGGATTTCTGTTTTGTCACATGACGAATGGCAAATCGATATCTGTTACTTAATATACACATGTCTCTGATATACAGTAGTGAGAAAAATATTTGGTTTAGTCTGTAGGCTTGACAGTTTCGGGATTTACGAGAGAGATTTTGACACGGTGGTAAAACACTGACTATCGATTCATCCACGTAAGATACAATTTGTCTGTTTCATGTACCCCGTGATACCCCACAACGTTTGTTCGGGACTGCTGTTTTTATTAGCAATGGAATAATTTTGCAAGACGATTTCTCTCACCCCGGACAGAATAATCCACCTATTTCGATCTACCCGTTCTGAGATATATCTGCCTCGCACTCAGCGTGCATGTCTCGAAACCCCTGACGTCACACGCCTTAATTATACTTGACCTCCTTTTGATGTATATCGTCCGCTTGAATGCAGTTTGGCACGTATATTTCTGACTTTAAAAATGCATGGTTTGCGGGTGAGAGAAAAATAATCAAACACCACTTTGTACAGAGACATAGAAATCTCACCCTTGTGTCAAATATTTGCAACATTCACGACTCGGCAAGCCTCGTCGTGGACTGCAAATCTTTGAAACCCGGGTGAGATTTCTCTGTCTTAGTACAAAGTGGTGATAGATTCGATTAATCTCGCGCTAACGTCATTTCCACGGGTAGACTACGTAGAATTACGTTCCTTCACCATTGTAGATACTAGTACCACACAAACGGTATGGTGTGCCACGTGGTGCATGAAACAGTCCCTTTTAGCATAAGACGTTTGAACCAGAAGGTCGAGGTTGCGTTTCAATCACCCATATGCAGAGACGTCACCTAATGCTGGATAAGGACTTGACAACCTGGTCTATGCGGATCACTCCTGATCTCTAAACAGGGATTATAACCTCCCTACAACTACTATTACACGGAACATCGTTTTCTTCTCTCTCATTCGAAGGACAGGAAACACTAGCTTCCCCCGTCGTGATTCGAACACAAGCTCGTGGTCTGAAGGGGAGCATAGGAGCCAAAACAAGACGTTTCTTTATACAATGTAATTCGTCAAGCGTTGAGAGTATAAATCGATCTGGCAGTGTTAAAGACTGGAATTGCATATTACGGATACATCACATTATAAAATAAGTCTAAAAAAAGTTGACTGTAGAAGATACCAAGGGGGAATCAATAAATCAAAAATCCAAAGGCAGACGAAATCATGGCCAAACAAAAAAGAGACAACACAAACAGCTATCAACACAAAAAGACGTGTAAAACCGAAAAATAAGAAACACGAACCCCCACCATAAACAAGGGGTGAGTTCAGGTGCTCCGGAAGGGTTAGCAACTCCTGCTCCGCGCGCGGCACCCGCCGTTTCACTTTATTTCAAATTTGAGAGAAATGTCTAATTCGGTAATTGTCGTAATCGGGAAGAAGAGGGGAACACGCACCTCATCAACTGTAAAAATCGGTATTTTATAACGATTATACAGGTCACTTTGTCGGCCGTAAAACTTTTATAGAGTAACACAGGCCTCACAAAAAATTGGGTGCGAGTTCAGGCTATGGAAGGGCATGACACCCGCTCCAGTGCGGCACCCACCGTGTAACCTTTATTTCAAATCCGAGAAAATGTCTCGTTCGGTAAGTCATAAATGGCAAAAATGTCGGGACTAGGTGTATGGCAAGGATGAAAAATTGCCTCATCTATAAAATCGATATTTTCAACGATCAACCAGGTCATGATGGCGATCGTTAAACTTCAATGGTAACACGGACCCCACTAAAACCGGGGGTGAGTTCAGGTGCACCAGAAGAGTAAGCAACTCCTGCTCCGCGCGCGGCACCCGCCGTGTCACAAATTTTCGAATACAACAATGTCACAATCGGTGATGGTCATAAACGAGAAAAGGGGAAGTCACGATTAGGTATGCGACGAGGGGACATATTTCTCATCTGTTATTTACGATTTACCATATTAATCAACCAGGCTATGGCACGCAAATTTTTGAATACAAGAATGTCACAATCGGTGAGGGTCATAAATGAGAAAAGGGAAAGTTGGTTGGTATATCTTTATACATGTGGTTAATTAGGTGATTATATGATGACTACTTCATGAAGGAAGATGACCCTGATCGTGGTCTATTAAACATCAGGGTCTCTTCTCCACTTCTTCTAGACTAAAATATTTCTAAATTAATTGTTTAGAGTGCAATAAATTTAAAAAATATATAATTCAACAGTTTTTGTGAAAAGAAATGGAAATGAAATAAACATAGATCTGAGTAAAGCTGAAAATTCAGACAATGATGAAATTGTATATTTCATTTAATTATCTTCCCTATGGTGAAAATCAGACGCGTGGCGATTCAGTATGTCGTAAGATAAAGAAACTGATGTATGATTCTGTCTTCTTTAAGCTTCAGCAGCAGCATGGAATTGTCTGAATATAAAGAAAGACTGGATAACATTGTGATTAATAGCTTGGTTGTCATGACGATGGGAGTGGGTCACAGAGCCGGGCTGATTAAGGCATTTTATGCTATTGGGCGTCCGTGCACTTCCGCTGAGCTGGCGAAACAGACACATCTGAAGGAAAGGTTGGTTGACTGTTAAAAATTGTTGATGACAACACCAAACATGCATTGAGTGGTATTCTACATTAATTAGATTATTTGTCAATTATAAATCTACACCAAATCCTGGTCTGTTGATGCAATATATTTTTGCATATTACGTAACATGAAATAATGAGGAAATCATAGGAAAATATTTCATCGGCTATTAACGTGAGTGGGTAAAATATTAAATAGATTTTTGAAGATATTCTCACAAGATATTACTTAAATAGGATGCATCAGATCATCAGGGAAAGCTATCTCGCCATGGCATCTAATCCCACCACTGAATATTCAAATGTCTGTGCAATTCTTGTATCCATCGCATTAGTATATTATCTCATGGACGTCATTTTATCTGTTGACAAGTTATGGTCTTTTGCGTCAAATAGTAATCTATTAATCCTGCAGATTGCATCCTATCAGTTAGAAACAATGGTACGTATTCCTGTTCCACGTGATAAGTGAATACGTGGGTGCGGGACTAGTATCCCCAATGGTGATGGACCGTAATTGCGTAAGATCCCCGCTAAACTGACGATAGCGCTTGGTATCGGCCTCTAGCGCTATTCAACCTTTAACAGAAATAATAATAACTTACACAAATGTTATCTAGTATCACGTGGTACATGATTTAGCTCCATGGATGTTTGTTTAATTTACGTTTTTCGTATGTGCCATCTGTAAAAATGCTTCCGAATATTTAATATGAATATTCAATTCAAGGCTCATACATAAGTTAATCAGTTGACTTGAAAAAATAAGATTTATTTTGCATAGGAATGATCTTATAGGAAGTCGTCGTCCACGATATACCATCCTGTAACTCGTCTGTCACCCGTAAAAACATATAAGCTATTTTATTTCACGAGATATTAAAGTAACATACCTTCTAGGGCGCTGCCTTCATGTGCGATCATCCTGCCACGGTTAGATTACGCTACTAACCTTTATATAGTGGTTTATAAACGCACGCCCTTTGCTTATGTAGCTGTCATCTTAGCATTAATAGCGTTATGTACCAGACCAGACTTTTCTTGAATAAATATTGAAACTCTGTTTAATTATGTCAAATTTTCTTACAAAGCACTTGCTTTAATTTAATTTGAAGAACGAGCGTATTGCTTCATCGACCCCGAAAATATACCGACCGTGACATACTTCGATGGTTGCAAAGCCTTAAATATTGAGAGGTCAGTGGATATGAAAATGAATCCTTCCAAATTCTTTCCATTCAAGTTGGTTGATTGTTTGTACTGTTGTTTGACGTCCCACTAAAGAATACTCGACGTATATGGAGACGTCACCGTGTTTCAGTGAAGGGCATTTTGCCTATTCGTGTTTCAGTGAAGGGCATTTTGCCTATGCTCTGCAGTTATGGCTGTAGATCAGGGAGGGTCCTTTAACACCTACTGTGACACGGAACATTGGTTCAGCTGTCTCTCCCGAAGGGCATGGATAGCCAACCGAAGCGCTGTGCGAATTCGAACTTACGACCACGCGATCCAAAGGCGAACAGGCTTACCACCAGGCCATGACAGCCCCTCTCTAAAGTCAAGATTCACTGACAAATCCTTCTATGCAATATTCTGATGTTTGATCGTATGTCTACAGATATGTAAGGGAGTGGTTAGGATGCATGGTTGCAGGTCAAATCGTTTACATGAATGATGACGGCAAATACTATCTACCAGCTGACCCCACATGGACATTAACCCAGGGTCATATGGCTGCCACTCTACCAATGCTCGGAGCAAAGGCCCCAGAGCTATTGAAGTGCATGGATGAAGATGGTCCTAATGGTAACTGTACAAAACATATGTACAATTTATAGTTTTAGAACAAAAATTATGCCTGTGAAATATATCAACTTGACTTTTTGCTAGAAACGGCTTCGTTCATTGAATTTTTCTTTTTTTATCTCCAAATGTATGTCGGTGATTTTAGCGTCTCAGATGGCTGCGTTATTTCAAATATTTCACGGAATTTGACACGTACCTCCAAATTTTAATGTCACCTTTACAAAGATCTAAAAATTGGCTATATATATATATATGCAGTATTGATTCAATTGATCAACGAGACACGAACATAAACATTCGCAAAACATACCTGCAAAAGAATCGTGAAAATGGCTGTAATTCCCTTCTGTGTCTATTGCTGCTTGAATCCTTTTATGGAGACAGGGACAGGCAACTGCAGCACGGCTCGGATTCGAACTCGCAACCTGAAGGTCAGAATGCGAACACGCTTACCACTGGGCCACGGCGGCCCATGTATGTAACTATAAGAATATTCTGTAATAAAAACAACACCGAAAATGAAATTATTCGACTTTTGACCACAAATTCATCAGCATATTGTGTTTTTAGCATTGAATAACCTAATGTCAAACTCTACAAAATACGTTTATGCGTTTCTTCTTTCAATTTCACCATAGGGTATAACTATGACGGAAGTTTAGCTTTCATGGAATGGTTAGACTACCACAGACGTACTATAGACGATAAATGGATAGAAGAAAACATAGCTCCAATTACAAAACTTATAAATCGTGAGTATAAACTAAACATGTATCATAATCAAACTAAACAATATGGATTGAATAACATCTGATATTGATAAAGGGCTCACAGCGGACGTGTCCGGCCGACAGGGGATGCACATTCTTCCTAGACACCTGATCCCACCTCTGGTACATCAAGGTGTCCGTGTTTGTATTGGTGTTGTTGTTTAACGTCCCACTCAAGAATATTTCACTCATATGTGTGCCGGTGAAGGGCTACACATTTTGCCTATGCTCGGCACTGCTGGCCGTAGAGCAAGGAGGGTTCTTTAATGTGCCAACACCTACTGTGACACGGGGCCTCGGTTTTTACTGTCTCATCCGAAGGACAGGGACGGCCAACCGCGGAGTGGCGCTGACGCGGCTCGAACCCGGATCTTCCGATTCGCAGTCGAACACGCTAACCACTCGGCCACGGAGCCCCCATCCCGTGTTTGGCCAACTCTACATTTTGTATTCTTTATAGGCGTAATGAGATTGATCAATATTCATTACGTTTACTTTTTCATAACGGTTTTAAATGTAGTTTCTAGCTAATTGTCTTTTTTTTTATTATTCCTTTATGAGGACTTCGGTCACATCTTTACAGACGATAAAAGATTTATTTTAAATGTCTATCATCGAACCAATATATGCATAATTCAAATGCAATTTACATGTCATTTTGTTCATTATGTATAAAACAAAAGGTATCAATCGCCACAAGACCCGGGGTATAATATACAAATTTCGTGAATATTAGACAACACAGACCTCTGAAGAGCCAGAGGTGGGATCAGGTGTTATGGAAGAGTAAGCTTCGCCTACTGCCCGGTAACCTCGACCGCTAGTCTACGGTCAAATAAGATGACTAAAAAAAGGAAAATTGCTTCAAATTTCTTTCTTTTTGTAGTGTATGAATTTACTCTGTTGGGATAAATACAAAATCTAAAACATGAAAATTTTATTTTCCTATTTTTGTATTTATATCCAACAGAGCAAATCAAAATATGTTAAATTTTGGATACGGTGTAATGACATTAAATGGAATTTCTCGTCATTATCAATGAATTAGAATTACTAAATTTACAGATATTCTTATATAATATAGAGATAGGAAATCGTATTTGACTAATAAAGGAAATTACACTGTTGCGTCTTCATTCAGGTCATTTCGCAGTGAACCGAAAAAAATATAGAATCAATGCTTATAATTGAAATTTTTGTAATAACTTCGTCAATTACAGAAACATTTGTTTATTTTTGTTTTAATTTTTTAATCGAAATAATATAATCAAACAAACAGTCGCGCATTAATTGGGTCTTTATGACAACTGCCGACATCACTGCATTCAGTGTGCGTGACGTAATATGCAACCTTAGGGGGCGTGGCTTAATTAGCGTTCGGGTCATTGAAGTATGAAACGAGTGTTTTCTGGATTATTAACCAATGAAATCCTCGGAAATTTATAAAATTTTGTTGAATAACTTAAACGATTGTAGTTGTTGAATAGTCTCTGCCGACTTTTCTTTTCGCTTCTCAACTATTTCATCCGAATTTCAATGTGGATCCGCGCCAATGTGACTGTTCAGCAGAGGAAGTTAACTCCTCCAAGGTACCTATACCAACTCTAGATTTTAGGGGTCTGTGTTCGTCCAATATTCTCCTAATTTGTATATTCTCTCGTGACTCATCTGGCGATTGATACATCGGCATCTGTGATTTTCATATATTAAACCTTTAAATATTTCAGGAGATTCCCTGACCATTCTGGACTTTGGATGTGGCACCGGGAGACTCGTAATCGCATTATCCAAATACTATCCCAACGCAACCATATACGGAATTGACGAAGCAGAATACCTTATCACTCAAAGTCAAGCTAATGCTGCCGAACAAAATTGTAAGAACGTCATATTCATGGCGGTCGAAGGAGAAAAGTTACCCGCTGATTATACAGACAAATTCGATCTTGTCATACTGCATGATGTCTTACACGATCTAGCAGACCCTCAAACATCTGTCGACGAAGTTAGAAGAATCCTGAAACCCGACAGCTACATGATAGCGTTTGATCCAGCCGTCCATAGCGATCATAAGAGAAATGTGGATGTTCCCAGGGCCGGGGCGTTGATGACATTCAGTTTGTTTTCCTGTTTACCCTGTAGTATGTCTAAGGCGCCATTTTTTGGTAACGGCATAGGTTGGGGCTACGAAAATAGAAAGCAATTCTTGAAGGACAGTAAGTTCGAGCTTATACCGATAGGTGACGAAAATCTAGAGGAATTGACATTTAGGCTTACTTGTAAAAAGTTACAGTAATAAGCAAGCTACAATTTGTTATCATAGAAATGACCTTTGTTAAGATAAAATGGTCATCTCTTCTTAATTGATAAACTATTTTCAGTTTGTCAAGAAACCAATTTTGTCAGTAAGTTTTCATTGGTATTTACTTTTATTTCACATTATGCATTATTTCAATTATACCGTGCATCAAGCTAATATGGACTTTCGAAATGTCATCTTATTCTAAAGACATTATTAATGCACTGGGGGATTTTTCCTTATTCAAATACAATTCTGAGAGAGGTCGTGGTGAAGTGTTTGTCGAGGGTTAATGGTTCCAGTTCGTTAACCAGAAGCAGATGGCTTTACTTGTTCTTCGGATGAGACTATAAAACGCAACTCCAGTGTCATAGTAAGTTTGAATGCATTAATGAATAACCACTGTTCACGGGTCAAAAATTACAACAAGGGCAGAATTTGAAGCCCTTGCCGGCCACTAGTGATGTTCCCAAATACGTAGAGGATTCTTGGATTGGACATGAACAACATATAGACAATTCTTGACAGGAAACCTCAGTTTTTAAGTACATGTATTTTCCGTAGTACAAAGCAAAGCAGTAATGCCACGCCAGGAACCCTGATCTTTGACACTCTGGACCCAGTTGCACAAAAGCTTAATTATTAGTTAAATTTAACTACGAATTAACTGGTGGTTATTAATGTTTTCTCTATATGAATTTTTAATTATTTTACTTTATTTATGGTAATTAACTACCTAAACCATTATGCAACAGCGAAAAAACTATAAAGTAAGCAAATTACAGGCTAACTAAAAATTTTAACTTGTAGTTTGCGGCTACAATGCATTGTGCAACTGGGTCCAGGTCTTTAGACAAGTACAATACTACTACTTTGTGACTGTTTATATGAACCCAATGAAAAATTCAACCATGGTTGATTCACGTATTTTTTTGTTCTTTGCTGATTCTGTCAATGAAAGTAAATATTTACAGCTCTCTCGTGATGATTATGCATGATATTGAATAATATGAATCCTGGTGGTTTGTAGTTCAGTTTAGTAATTTTGGTTTTGTGCATTATTATCGATCAGCATTGTCATAACTATATTGTATGTCAATGGATTGAATGACTGAAGTGGAGTTATGATAGTTAGCAGACGGAATAATAAATCCCGTATTCTTCTTCTCTTCCAGGGTTTCCTGTTATAAGCACAACCTCCAAAATACCTGTATTGTCAATTGTGAAGTGATAATAATGCTGAAAAGATAAATACAACGTACTGATTATTAGTTAATTTTATGAATGCGATAACCCGTAAGCTATACTGTACATATAACTTTTAAAATTTGACTCAGCAGTGAACCAAATCTGGTTTATCTCAGTCAACAGTGGTCCTCGTCTCAATCGAGGCCTCGATCGGGATCAGTCTGGATGAAACAGCTGATCACCCGGGAACGAGAAAAAAGAGGTACATGTTATTATGTAAAACATGAGTTGTTGTTGCTGTATTGTTGTTTAACGTCCCGCTCAAGAATTCACTCATATGGAGACGTCACCGTGTGCCAGTGAAGGGCGACAAATTTTGCCTATGCTCGGCACTTATGGCCGTAGAGCAGGGAGGGTTCTTTAACGTGACAACACCTACTGTGACACGGGACATCGGTTTTTACTGTCTCAT
>JACSZP010007759.1:0-11101 GCA_016161895.1 Pinna nobilis | reverse complement strand
TAGGAATGTTTTTTTTTTCTATTATTCAGATGACACAGTAAAAACTGAGCTCTGATGACAAAGTTTTGCTTGGCACATTAAAGATCCCTCCCTGCATAGGATAACGTCCTTAGCACAGGGCAAATGTTCATGAGTGTGCATCAGTTAAATGGTCCTACACCATGACTGACATAATATTGGAAGTAGTGTAAAACCTTGGTTGTTGTTAGTTTTATTGTTGGTTTTATTGTTTAACATCCCACTCAATAATCTTTCACTTATATGGAGACATCAGCAAATCTGGTAAAGTGCAATTTGTCCATACTCAACATTTTCAGTCATTAAGCAGTGAGGGCTCTTTAACATGCTGATACCTACTGTGAAACTGGACCTCGGTTTTTATACGCCCGTTGAAGACAGGTCGTATTATGGTATGGCGTTGTCCGTCCGTCTGTCAGACACTTTTGGCAATAACACAAATAATTATGGCCGGATTTTCACCATACTTTGTAGGATGCATCATTTTGTGAACCGTTCTCAGGGGTGCGAACATATCACCATTCTGACAATATTTGGCAGAGTTATGCCCCTTTAATTTCGAAATAGTGGAATTTCATTCAAAATGCTAGAACTTTTTTATTTTTGCCTCAATTCCTTTCAAATTTTTTATTGATCATAAGAAGCAGTGATGTGTAACATATATTATGGGTTTTTATGTAACTTTTCAATTTTTCACAGAAATAGAGTTACGATCTGTCAGCACCTACTTTCCTCTTTATTGTGTTACATTTTCTTGTGGGCACAACTAGTCCCCCAGTTTTTGACACAATGTTTAGCAATTATGATATCATATGAAGATGTACAGATCGTGATATCAAGTTGTTGCGACAATATTTGGCAGATTTATGCCCCTTTAATTCCGAAATAGTGGAATTTCATGTGTTATNNTAGCGACAGGCGTATCATGTGCTTCAAGGCACTCTTGTTTACTGTCTCATCCAAATAAAAGTGAAAGTCAACTGCAGCATGGTACAGATTTGAACTCAGGATTTCAGGATCAGAAGGCAAACAGGATAACTGCTGACCCATGGCGGCTTGGCGGCTCCCTGGGGTAAACACTAATACATCAGCAACAATAAGAATTGAAGAGAGATAACTGTTTTAGTTTATATCATTCAAAGAAAAGTAAAATCAACAACTGGTCTGTCACACATCCATCTATAACTTTCAGATTCAGTAAGAGCATTTAAAGAAAAGAACAAATTAGGAAGGTTTAAAGAAGTAGACCCTGAGGAACAGAAAAGAATTGAGGAGGAAAAGAAAAGGAAAAGTGAGGAAAGTAAACAGAAAGCTGAGAGCATGAAAGTTGGAGATAGGTATGTACAGGAATATATAAATTGTTGTGAAACTTCACACATGGTGACACTCCTGCATTAATTTCATCATATTGTTCAAGTATAACTTATGCTTGTTACCGTAACTAAACCTACTGGTAAACTGGAGGAAAATTATAGTTTTTTCTCTGTCTTTTCTTCGGTCAGTCTGTCTATCACTAGATTTCTAGACATGTTGTTTTGCATTTTGAAGATATTGGAATGATCGTATTGCATATGATCAGATACATCTATAGACAGTGTATATAGTTTGGTTGACCTATGTACTTATGACAGCAGAACGCATATCTTAAACTGATCAAACACTTGTAGGAAAGCAGTTGTATAGACCCCAGTCAGTATTTGTCATAGGGTTTGAAATTAACCCTTTTTCCTAGGTGGCCACAGGGCCAGTTGCTTAAAAAATCTACTAGCCCTACCAAAAATCTACTGGCCCACATAAAAAAAACTCAAAATAATTTTTTTCAGTGGAAATACAGTTTGACCGGATACTCTCAGTTTGTGATAAAAAAAATTGAATATTTTATTTTGGTAAATTTAAAAAGGCATAATTT
The DNA here is from genome assembly GCA_016161895.1 of Pinna nobilis. Classification (NCBI taxonomy): domain Eukaryota; kingdom Metazoa; phylum Mollusca; class Bivalvia; order Pterioida; family Pinnidae; genus Pinna; species Pinna nobilis. The sequence goes on along the minus strand of JACSZP010007759.1, from coordinate 9,174 downwards.
AAACATGCAGATTAGCCTTATCTTTTCTGAATTTCTGCTGGACAACAAGGCCAATTCAGACAAGAAATTTGCTGGCCCAATGGATTATTTACTGGCCATGGGCCAGCGGACCAGTGCTAATTTCGAGCCCTGTGTCAACTATGCACAAGATGTTACAATTGATACAAAACAATGATATTGCCTTTAACCAAATTCAGAAGGTCATGACCAAGGTGTCTTTTTTAATGTGTTTACAGTACATATCTTTCTGAATGCCACAAACATGAACAGAAATTATGCAACATTTGATATGGTACCAAATTTTAAATGGATATGATAGACACAATAAATATAAAAGACATGTTTACTGCAGTTGGTTATGACAAATTAGGCTATTGATGCTCAAGGACTAAGATGCTACTTTACCTTTCTTACTTTCCAAACAGGTGTGAAGTAAGACTTCAAAATCAGCCCACAAGGAGAGGAACAGTCATGTTTGTAGGTAAGGTAAATTAAAGTAATGTTTATTTAAGTTAGGTAACCAACCAAAGTATTGTTAGAGCTAAATATCATACAGCTATAATAATGTTTGTAGACAACAGGTGGAGAAAAACTATTGCTATAGGTCAAAGATAGGCAAGGTGCTCTGTGGCCAAATGGTTAAAGGCTTGCATTTTAAACTACTCAGTCTCTAACCTTTAGTCAGCATGGGTTGGAGCATTGCTGGAACTTAAGCTGATTATCTGAAAAAAATTGCCTGTTTAATTACAGAAGGCCAGTGGTCTCTCACCAGGTACACCTTAATAGGATTCTCCTCTACCAATAGAAACTGGCCATATGACAGACAAATTGTCAAGTGCGGCTTTAAAGCAAACACAACACCCCCCCCCCTCCCCCCCAAAAAAAGGAAAAACATAGGTCAAAGGCCAAGGATAACCATTTACTTAATGGTCCAATAGATCATATATGTTGTTCAAACCTCAGCTGATAATTAACTACACTCAAAACTACAGTGCACGTATTAAATTTCCCTCAGGTACAAGCATATAAAGAATCGGACATGCTGCAGTCTAGACTTACAGCAATATGAGCTATCTCTTATATCAATGCAAGGAAAAATCCACATCTGTGAATTATTTTGTGATCTATTCTTATTTCTTTTTTCTTCTTTTAGGTCAAACACACTTTAAAGAGGGATATTGGGTAGGAGTTAAGTATGATGAACCTCTGGGAAAGAATGATGGAAGGTGAGAATCTGTTTTACACTTACTATGTCTCTATAATGAGATTCAAGGAAATAAGTTTTACATGTACATAATCAATGTTGGTTTATATACTTTGGTACCTCACTATCATGATCACCAGAGTGACTGGATGAAATTGATTTGATTAGTGAGGTGGTCTTCTTAGTGAGGTTGAAATAGCCTTGGACTGAATTTGGTGGTATTTATTAATATGATTAGTGAGGTAGTTTCTTAAGTGAGGTGGTCCCTAGCCGAGGTTCCACATATACAGTCAAAACTGCCTTAGTGACCCACTGTATTAAAGGAATACCTGTCTTATGTGACCTAAAAGTGGTTCTTAAAATGACTTTTTCCTAAATAAATCACCTGAATTAAGAGACTACCTATGTCTTTTTTCTCTTGAAAACTCTATTAAAACAGGTTAGACTGTATTTATATATAAAAGAATTACACCCAGTATTTTGATTTACAACTTTGTAATTATTTGAATTTTCAGTGTTGGAGGAAAAAGATACTTTGAATGTCCGCCAAAGTATGGAGGATTTGTTCAACCTGAGTTTGTAGAAGTTGGCGATTATCCAGAAGAAGATTTTGGTTTAAGTGACGAGGATGAGATTTAAGTTGATAGGCAGCAAGTGCTTTTGAGGAATAAACCATGTTTGTTTATGATTGGTTTATGGATTAAGTATGAAAACAACTGCTGTCTGTAAAACTATGGCAGAGATGGCTAATGACACTGAATCAGGAATATGATTAGGACTGAATTGCTGGTAATTCTATATCTACTAAGACCACAATGCTTATGGAGAAACATTCCATCTAAAACCTGAAATGTTCTGTTGCTTATTATGAACGCTTGTTAAATGGGGAAAAAATAGAGGTTAAGTCTACCACTGTTTCTTAAAAAATTATTTTGTGTCAAAGGAAATGTTAAGAGCCACATTACTATAACATTATTTTTAGTTAATTGATTATATTTAGATATCTGATAATTTCATGTCATGTTGCCAAATTTTTAAGAGAACCTTAAATTTATAGAACTATTTTGTTTGTAACACCGTCTAAAATCAAACACTTTGTAATGTAGTGGTGCCTATAATGAAAGAATGTTGTATTGATTGAGCAAAATTGCTGATTACTATTAGAACGCTTTTGCTGTAGTCTTACCCAGGTTGTACAGTTGCAAAGATTTGTTTATCTTGATTTATCCTGGTACTATGCACAATTTGTAAACCTTAATTTGATAATGGTCTGTAATTTTCTCGTCTGCTTTGGATATAACAATTTTCTCTTGATAAAAGCAGTGATTATGTTCTGTTCTGTGTGTATGTTAGATAGTAAAATCCCTCAAGAGGATTCTTTTGTTATATTTAACTTCTGCTGGTCAGGGACCAGTAACTGGCTAGGACTGGTATTGGGATATTGTATTTTTTGGCTATTTAGAACACAATTTTAAGGTATTTTTACATCATCATACATAAGTTTTGTTGTACAAATTTCTCAAACAAACAAAAAAAACAAAACAAAAAACAAATAACAAATAACAAAAAAAAAAAAAGATAAAAAGACCAGCATGTGGTTGAGGTATTTACTAAAGGTGAAATAAAACCATTATCAACTGATGGTCCAAGAGAGTTTTTGGTCTCTGACCAGTAGAGCCATGAAACTGAAGCCATTTATATGTTTTTTGTGAAACTGCTGATCTTTTCTCTGCTGGATTTGTCAAATTATGTATGGAAATTCAAGTGGGCCAACAAAATCTCCTCTCTATTATGGGGAGAACACTGTTAGCTCTGGTTTCTGATACATCAATTCAAAAGCTATAACTGTAAATACAAATAAATTGGTCACACCATTGCTTGTTCAAAACTTCAAAAAACACTAAATGACCTTGAATTGTTGTCAAATTTCTTGTATAAAAATTTACAAGTTACCTTGCTGATTAAATCAACCATATTTGTATTGTCGCTATTGTAAGATATTTCAATTAAAAGATGATATGGTGATGTTGGGAGCAGTAATTCTGATACATTTCACTCGTGATTTCTTGAAATTATGAATTTCATATAAAAAATCAAGTTAAATGTATTTTCATCTGCTTGCATTATTCAATTGAAAATATGGTAATATGGGTGCTTACTTATAGGTATTCACGTGTGGGATTCTCTGAAATATGTATCTATGTATGTAATATATAGTGCAATAACTTTTCCACTTCATTAAAGGGCATTAATTGAAGGGGGATTTAGAATTGCCATTTTGTTGTCACTGGATCAATTAAAAGGGACAAGTTTGTTATAAATTGGGATGAAAACCCATTATTGCTCAAAGCATGGCATAGTTTGAGAGCCCCTAATACAGCTATTTATGAACTTTGAGGAAAAATGTATCTTAACTATTTATTGCTGAAAACTTCCTGATTTAATGTAAAACAAGTATTTCAATCTATACATATATTTGTATTTTTAAGAAGATCTGTTTTGTCAGTTTCAGATATTCAAATTTTGAGTGATGGAAATAAGACATTGAACCACTTAAGATAGGAAATCCAAAATCTGTTATTTTCAATTCATAGCTTGATGATGGGACAAAAATTTGCAAGCCTTTTTACATTTTTTTAATGTCAATATTGTGTATTTTTATATTTATGCACAAGCTGCCATTGTTTTGTTTTTTTTTGCTAATGTCAATCATTGGAGAATTTTTTGTGTTGCAAGTGGACAGTTCACATGTCATTATACATAAGAACTGGCTACACAGTTAGTATGTCAGCGAAGTAATAAAAGTAAGAAATGATATGATCTGGATTCTTCGTTTTTCTGTTGTTGAGTGGTAAGACCGAAGGGGCCAGTTGCCAATCTGGGCACAGTTGGTTTAATTTAATTGAGGTTTAAAATCACAAATTGAGCCTGTAGAAATACAGAAAACAAACCAAGCCAAATAGACCAAATATAATACATCGTCTTACCAAAGTTTCAATTTTATCTTAACAAATTATTTTGCTGCGGAATTTCACTTTTAATTTCAATCCGTGGATATATCTAACAGAGGGTTAATATTTATCCAGCAGAGGAACTACTGGGCCATGTAGGTTAGTTTTAACCAATTAAATGCAAATATTAAATAACCCTCATTTAAAACAGGTTATAGAAACATTGACCCTAATTAAATTTCAGATGTTTTATCCAAAGGTTTAATTCAATCGATTACATGTGCATGTATATTGCAGCAGTATTTTAGCTATGTATTTTATTTTGATCGATAATTCATGTATTATATTAGTGATACTTGTATTTATCTGAAGGTTGAAATTTAACCAGCAGATGCACAACTTGGCCCAGCAATTTTGGTCCAGTGACACCGCACAGGGCAAGCATAGCTGCAATTATGTCTTATTTAGGTAAAATGACAATTGCAATGTGGCGAGTGAAGTGATGAGATTAATTTGGAATGATAGAATCGTCCCTTTTTACCCATTGAGCATGTGTCAACGGGTGTCAATATTTCTTGTACATTGGAAATGGAGATCTAGTGAAAAATCTGGCATTCTTAACCTTTGAGTTTATACCAGGGTTGATTCGAACATATTTTATTGTGTATTAAAGTTACAAATGGATCGGGCAAAAGTTCTCAAAACTTAGTTTGCCTTCTCCATATAACCTTGGTTAGAGAGGGGAATTCCTACAAATTGAAGTATGGTTTAACTTTGTCACATATGTAAGAATGATTAGTGGCGTCTGACCTGTTACATGTAAGAATCTCTTTCCAGACGTGGAAGGATTTTAAGTGCATCAGAAATTACAGGTACATTGTATCTGGCTGAAAACCCATTGACTCCATGTTCTCCCCAGAAATTTTGGATAACGGGTATTTAAGTGCATGTCAGCCTAAAGGGGTTAGAGCATACATGTAAATTGCAGAACACAGCAGTTGCCTATGGAGATGCATTATAAGTAACACTTATATGTAAATTAACATGTGAGTTGTTGAACCTTAAATGAAAAAGGTTAGTGGGACAGAAAAATAGAGTGGGGGTAATGCAGATAGCGTGGTGGTAAAGTTATAAATGTGGTGGTACCACCGCTATAAGGGTCTGGGGAGAACAATTTGACTAATCGCTTGTGATTTAATCTTTTCATTTACCGACAGACTCTTATTAAATGATTTTTATTTGCATGGGTAGTATATACATGTTTTTGCCCAAAACAATTTAGAGGGCAGTCAAGAAAAAAAAAGATATAGGTTACTGTAATGACCTCCGTCAAACGAGCGAAAGAATCTTGTTTTGAAATCTTAAATTGAAATGTGTCTAATATCATTTGTGTTCGTGTAATTGAATCTTTAGCTTAGGACACCCCATTTGTCTAATTAGAGCAACGAAGTCAGACATAATATGTCTTACTACGTTACTCATTATAGAGATTGGACAAATGGGCCATTGAGGTCAACACTTTCCCATCTATTACGAATTTATTTTGTCTTTACAATAAAATTGAAGTACCAAGGAAAAAATCAAATAAGATTCTGAAGTAAGATCGATCACAACGTAGAAAACAATTGCAAACCGTAACGGGATGGGTCCAGGTATCTGGAAGGAATAGGAGTCCCTGTTTCTATGTCACATCCGTCGCAAATGTTCTACAGAGGTCCAACGAATTTTGAGCAAGACATCTAGCTCGGTTGAAAATTGAAATCATCACGCTTGACCTAGAGGGACAGGTTCACCGTCCTTTCAATTCAATAGTAGTAACTCTAACTTAGAAGCACATGCGTTTGTCTTTGAAGTCTGTTTGTTCAAGATATTTCTGCTCCAGATAGTTGTGAAACTGGATTATCAATAAATGTACCTATAAGTCATTCTTTATTTCCTCTAGAAAGCAGTGTCTGTATCAATTTCGCTTCATACGAATACAGAAAGATGTCGTGCAGAAGAGGGGGACACTTTGAGCCCATTTGAATGCCGATTATCTGTTGGACAACATTTCCTGCCGAAACCACGAAAACATTATGCGTGGGAAATGTTAAACAACAATACAACCAACCAACGTTGACAGATATTAATAGTTGATACTTTTTCAGAAAGACAGCGCAACTACAACTATTTCGTGGACTATACATACTACCATATACAATGCCGTCATACCATTCTGAAGCTAGACTCTTAAAAGAGATGATGACGTAAGACAAACAGCTCCAAGGAGCTGAACAAGAGATAACATTTCATTATAGAAAAGTAGAATTAAGGATACGTATGTTGTGAATGTACGATTCCAATCATTCCTTAAAAACCTTGAGTGTAATAGTCTAGATTGAATGCACATTAAGTACATAGCAATGTCTGGATCCAGACTGTGATGGAATTAGCTGGAACAATATACTGATTAAAGCCACTATCAGTTGGCTATGCTTTTCGTTTTCCCATTTAATCTATCTTTTGCCGTAGCTAATTGGCCGTTCGAACTTCAGCTATATACTGCAAGCTATGCAATTAGTTCCAAAACGGTTCCGCAAGTACCCTTGATGCTTAAATGATATTCTACCTATATTAAGTTGTTTTCCCATTATCGTTAGAGTCACAGATTACAAATTACTGACATTTACGCTCTTCTGCCTAGTCGCACGTCTGTTACGTGATTTTAGGTTTCCTGTCTATTTACTCCTAATTTGCTTTTTGTGAAGTACTCGTGCAGTTTCTTCCAATATCTCTATTCAGTCAGTTACCCTACAAATAGTTTTTCCCTTCATGTAGAACAATAAAAACTTTGCTGTTTCCTAGAGAATCTATTTGTTTTCCGATGGTTTCGTTAAGTAGAAAAGTTTTGAAATAGTATATTTAGATTACAAAGGTTTTGTAAATATCAATGAAGTAAAACAAATCGAGGATAAAAATGACCTCAACAAGGAGCCATACTGACGTATTAATCATGACGTCATTATTCTGTTATCAGAAGTGCTGTAATTAGATGTGTAATATTTCTTGTATATGTACCTATGTCGCTCTTTCCAGGTTTTTAATCCATGCCTCACGATTTTTTTATAGTACTAATTTACTTGCGCCACAGCTGCCCGGTAGATTGTTGTTGTTGTTTAAAATCCCTCTCAAGATTTCGGAATTTGGCCTATGCCTAGCTACCATTGAGCAGTGAAAGTTCTTTAACGTGCTAACACCTCCTCTGACGTGGTGTACTCGTCCCAATTCGGGGGTCAAGGGTTGCAGTCACATCTCCTGGATGAAAGATTTTTCCTGTCCTTGCAATGAGCCATTAAAACTGATGATACGTGTCATTGATTTGTTCGGTACACTAAATATCCAGAATGCAAGAAACAAAACACCAAGCATAACATAAAATGTTTGAAGTTTGCATTAGCTTGTTACCAACACAAAATGTTGAAAGTGACTCAAAAACAACAATAAAACAAACATAAAACAGCGCAAGTAGAAGAGGACATTCCAAATTTAAAAAGAAGACAGATAACACCATAGCCAAAGCAAAAAGAGACGAAACAACAAATAGCAACCCAAATACACACGAAACACTTAGAATTAAAAATAAAATAGGACGGGATTAGGTTTACGACAAAGGGATCATATCCCTCATCATCTGTTGTTGTATTGTTGTTTAACGTCCCACTTCCTCGTCATCTAAAATCATCAGATTTTATTCTTATTCTTTTCTCCCAATTTTCTATACAATGCATTCTCTTTTACTGGAGCTTTTGAAATTGTGCTGATCATTTAGGTAACGAGGTTATATTTTCCTCTTACATGTAAAAGATACAAAAAGCAATTTCATTGAAAACTATAGCAGTTCTATATATTCAGTGGTTTATTTTTTGCAACAACAAAAAATGTTCATCGAAATATTTTTTGGTCTTCTGCGAGATCAATACATTGCTACTGGTATTATTAAATCATCGCAAACACCGTAATTCGCCAGAACGACACATTCTCCGCTAACTACTTATTTCCTTTTGCTTGATTTACTATTCTGACACCACGTCGAACATACAAGATGGGTTTATTGCTTCTACCTATTAACTAGAAAAACAAAGCCTTGCAAAATGTGTCGAAGAATTTCAAAATGGCGAAATAGATTTAGAGAATTACTATTCAGAAACGATAATACATGTTTAATATGCATTATTGCAACAACAAACGGGAAACATTATCATACAACACTTACTTATCATGTAAAAAATGTCGGACGATTTCAATTTTGGATTTCAGTGTTTGAACAAAATGAAATAATGTTAGAAAAATAGAGTAAAATATATTGATAGTAATTTGTAAGAGTTTGCTCTCTTTGTATTCTTATCTTTGTTTTCTTTACGATTTGTACTCCCTGTCATACATATCGAGAGAATTGGCATAATGGCTATAAGACCGGCGGACATAGACAAATATCTTATTATCCTTTTTATAATCAATTGGTAATAATTGTATAATAGTCAATGAAATTTCATTAAAAAAAAGCCATGGAAGTGTACAACAATCGAAATTTTCGTTTTTACCACGGTCAACTTTCCGTATTTATTTGTTTTTTCAATACCTTTATTGCCCACGGCATATTGAGGATAAGTAGAGTTGAGGAGCTCTATTCAGTGTTCAGTCTGGGGTTCGAGCCGATGTCACGTCACGGTGGGCTGTCCCTGTCTTTCGGATGAGACAGTAAAAACCAATGTTCCATGTCAGAGTAGGTTTTGACACTACAGAACCTGCCCTGCTTTTCGACTATAAGTGCCGAACACCTGAACCCCTGAAAACCCAGAGTTTGGATCAGGGGCCATGGAGGAATAAGGTTCCTCTGCTGACTGTTAACAACCGTCGCCAAGCCACAGTTAGATTCAGATGAAACAATTGAGAAACGAATTCTGATCAAAAGCAGCAGAGATGATACAATAACCAAAATCGAATGGGTGACTTATACAGTCTAAACCGACTGTAATCAGG
>JACSZP010007756.1:0-15089 GCA_016161895.1 Pinna nobilis | reverse complement strand
AAAAAAACGCGGTGAAGAAATGAAATAGCGCTACTGGTTAGGGAAAATGACGCTCAAATTAGGCCTACCATCTAAACGTTCCTGCAATCAAATGTTATAACGATAGAGACCTTTATGTATGATAATAACAGCACTGCCATTAACATACTGCATTTGATTTTGATATAAATTTAATGTTTCTACTTCACTATCGACATGATTTCTGATATATAATGGCAATATCAAATTACCAATGCCAAGGAACTGATCATATGCCTCGGAGAATCGTTAACATTCCGACACTTAGGCCTACTGTTACATGGGGCCTCAGGTTTTAGTGTTATCCTAGGGACGAGGAAAAGAATATAGACGTACCTGCGATCGGATTCGAACTATGAATTTTCCAGTCCAAATCACGTTCTCTATAACGCAACATTTATATTCTACACAATCTGTACTTTAATAGAAATCTAAATTGAAAACTGACGCCATGGTTAGCGTGTTAGCCTTATGGATGTGAGGTCGTGGGTTCGAATCCGCGCTGCGGACTAGACTAGCTTTTCCGGTCCTTCGGATGGGATACTATAAACCAAGGTTTCGTGTTCACAGTAGGTGGCAGCACGTTAAATAATACTCGATGTTCATACATGCCGGGCTTAGCCCACATTGTTGCTGTTCAGCGGCATACGAGAACTCTCCATATAACTGAGAAATTCCTTAAAAAACTAATACAACCAAACAGCTAAAAAGAGGAACTGCTACACCCCCATTTTCACCCCATCTGGTACGAAATAGCTCGAGTATACAGATGTCTGTGTTGACAGAAGTGTATTTACTTATATAATGTAAACTGGCAATCAGCATTCTTGTGTGTTGTACATTACGTAACATGTCTGCAGCGAACATTTGTGAAAGATTAACAAACTTGAATTCTCCCAGCACTTAATAAAAGTCAGTATTCTATATCCGCCGGTGTCGGCAATCTTTAAACAGATAACTTTCTTTTTCAACATTTATTTCCACGTTCCAGTCTATGTAAATATACGAACGATTATTCACAATCAAATGCCAACGTGTTGAGTTAGTCGTGGTTATTTTAAATGACCGAAGACAACCCCCGTTATTTACCAAAGAGAAATTTAAGCTATCCCTAAATGCGTTCCATTTTCATTAAATACAGATGAGTCAGTGGGTCAAAATTGCACTGAAACTGAAGGAGTTAACATCAATGTCAGTATTTCTTAATCGTTCGAGATACTCAAGTTACTCAGAAACATTTTCAAAAATCTTGGTTGTTTGTATCTTTGTTTAACGTCCCACTCAAGAACCTTTCACTTATATGGAGACGTCACCATTGCCAGTAAAGTGCGACCAAATTGCTCAATGCTTGACAATTTACGGCCATTGGGCATTGAGGGTTCTTTAACATGTCGACACCAATTGAAACACGGGAACCTTAGCTTTTACTGTCTCATCCAAAGGACAATGAGAGCCAACTGTAGTGCGACGCGGATTCGAACTCATTACTTCACGACTAAAGGGCAAATATGCTGATCACTGAGCCTTGGCGGCTCTAATTTGAAAAAAAACCCACTTGATTCTCAATGCTTAAGGTACCGAATCACACTGTTAAACGGGGTCTTGATTATTGCTGTCTCATCCAAAGGACAGGGAGGCATTCAATGTCTCATCCCCACGGATAGAAGGGGGGGGGGGAGCTGCCTCTATCTGCGGAGGCGGTTGATTTTTCCCTGTCCATCGGATGATACAATAAAAATTAAGACCTCTTGTCACAACCGGTACATTTATATGTACTAGTATAGATCGCTCACTACCCAGTGACCGAAACTGGCGAAGGTATCGAACTTGGTAAAAAATATGGGATCTTTCACTAGTATTCGTTGACATATCCATATGAGTGAAAGGTTTTTGAATGGGACGCATGCACGGATCTAGAGGGGTCCGGACAAAACCACCCCCTGGAATTTGCAGAGTATATACCAATATAGGTCAATTTTACGCAGATTCTCATTTTAACAGGGTCAAGTTTTTTTCTTTTTACAAGTTGGAAACTGGAAAAAAAATCCTGGATCCGTGCATGGGACGAAAAATACAAGCACAGCAACAACAAAGTTATCCCAATTCAGTTAAAAATGTTTGAAAGGTCTTCTTGTTTTTCAACACAGTCGGTATGCAACTTTTATTAAGAAATATATTTTCTAGCTGTAGCATTTGAACTTTGCAAAGACATGAATTGATTCATATAAATAAATTTACGACGAGCCTAGGTCCCTTATTGAAGTCAAGTACGGTATTTTTGGCTCCCGGTGGTATTTCTGCCTCAACAACATTATCCCCGCATTCTATCGGACCTGGAATGTCTCGTAGGCTACTTAACGGAAATTCCACATTTAGGGAAAACTCTTGATATACTACGTCATGATATCGCTTGACTTTGACCTCAACTTACAATATAGACTAGCTATGCACTACAGTCATGTGTACTTTGTAACTGGGTCAAATACGTATGCACACTGTAATACAAACAAGGTCTTTTTATGCGTATTTGTTTAGAAAAAGATTTTGAAATGTTTTCTCTTATGTTTTACACCGAGGAGCGTTCCTTGACATATTTATAGAGAGTCCTTTTGTCGACCCGTCGGAAGAAACCGATGGTAGTTAATGCCACCATTATAATTTGAGTAGGTAAAACTGGGTCTGAGGACACAATTATGAATAAACTAATAGTAAATTAAACAGGTAATAATCTCACTGTGATTTTGAATTCAATCGATTTCACTAGTGTGTTATTGTTGGCACAGCTTGGCTCCAAACATGCCAATTTTCCACTGTTTTTATAACCTGAAAGAACAAATATGTTATCTTTAATATTAAAATTTGAAAAAGTAGACTCGGACCGGTTTACTCCAAAATCATCAAATGAATAGGCCTACGTTCTTTTTATCAAGCAAGGCATGTAAATATACAAAATGACCTGTTATACTTTTATTCTGTCAATGAATGGCAGTTCCTATTTATTTAAAGTCATAATCGTTAAACCTCGAATACATAAAATATCAAATAAATAAGTAAACCGGCGCGTGTTTTCAAGGTCATGTGTCGGTCAAGATCATAGGGCAGACGACCGGAGGCTTTTCCACAGACCTGCATTTATATGAATATTTAACCATTTAGGATGTTTTAAGAATTGCACTTGTCAAAAGTTTAAACTACTGGTCATTATTTTACATATTAGATCTATTTCCAGAGGCCTACAGTTTTTATCCAATTTACCGACTAATCACTACTTGACCTTTCACCACTGGCCCATTTCTAATTCATACACTATAGATGTATAAATATGCCCTTTGGACGATTCTGTATGTAAGTATATCCACTGGGCACGTTCCACGTACTCAGAAATCTGTGTCCCGTAACTTTTTAAGTTGTCTAATGGTATGCAATTTTTCTGTCGTCTAAGACCATTTTTTATGGTTCACCAAAATATTTTGTGGATTGAAAGCAATAAACTAGCACAATATACCATCGATCCATAAAGATCAAATTCTGGCCCTCTTATGATATAGTCTAAATATGGTCGTTTGGTTTAAATATATGCATTGCGCATCTTGCGCGCCATTTCCGTTTTATTTTTGCAGCATCGAACTGAAAAATCGATCGTCAATGAAAGTCTATTCCTTTATTTCACAACACTAATATGGACCTATGAAAACTTAAGGGTGGGAACACGTATCATTGAGTAGTAAGCATTTCCTGTTCAAAAGGAGCCATTTCAATCCTAAGTATCAAAATGGTATGATCCTATCTATTGTCTTAGATCAGTCTATTGTGGCTCATGGTGTTGACATGTTTCGAAATCAAATTTTATTGAGAAATGTAAGGTTCCCAAATAAATTTTCCTCCCTGGTAATTTTAGAAAACTGTAAAAGTGGTGGTAGTGTAAAAAAAAATTATGAAATTAGTAATATAAATGTATAAAGTGTGAGCTATACACCGTTAGCTTAAGTAAATTGTAAATTGTATTGCTGTTTAACGCCCCACTCAGAATATTTTACTCATATGGAAACGTCACCGTGTGCCGGTGAAGGGCGACAAATTTTGCCTGTGCTCGACACTGCTGGCCGTAGAACAGGGAGGGTTCTTTAACGTGCCAACACCTACTGTAACACGGGACCTCAGTTTTTACTGTCTCATCCGAAAGACAGGGACGGCCAGCCGCGGAGTGGCGCTGCGGGAATCGAACCCCGGACCCTTCGATTCGAAGTCGAACACGCCGTTAGCTTAAGACACGAGAACTTAAGTACAATGTAATAGTTAACCAGAACAAAAACTAATATCAGAGTAAGTACGTGTATATAGAAAACGCCTATCCCTAAAAATGCCGGTATATGAATAATATACTTGCCTTAGGAGTTTTATCTAAGTAATGAAATACTGATATCAGTGGATCTATTCACAACGTGTTAATATGTTATTTTTCCCCTCAAATCTTACTAACAAAGGTTGAATACAACCTACGTAAGCTACACGATACAGTGTTGTTAAGTGCAAAAAGGTTAAAGTGTGCGTTTAAGTGGGTTTATAGATTTTATGTATTTCGAGGAATATGTCACATTAAGTGACACCTTCTATTTTGTGTGAATTTCAGAATGCGTCGTTGCGTTATCTAAGCCTTACCCTGCATCAACAGCTCGGAAAACAGTCTCTTCTATGGCGCCTTGTCCCACGTCCTCTATATTGTATTCGATTTGGAATTTGTTTTCACACACCTTTTGACTATGCAAAAAACATAACTGTATTATGATATAGATAAGTACAATGAACATTTTAGAGTCTAGTTCCAAACTTGAACAATCACAGTGATATACATAATTTCGGAAAAATCATAGTTTGGCTAGTCCAAAGGGATGTGCTGGGTCCCCTGGTCACCGTCCACATCCGGCTCCCCAGCCTATGACATACGGGAGGAATCAAGAATTTCTGTCACAAAGATAAATGTATATATATTTTTCTTTTATATAAGAATCTCCCAAGGAACACGAGAAATCCGGTCTGTATAGGGAGATGGTCTTCATATAGAGGCTGAGTTGTACTCAAATACAACACTGGATGATAGCAAAAAACGGCCTTTCTGACCTTGTGATCTTTATAAAAAGGTGGTCTCTAAGTAAAATTGAAAAAGTAACGAGGAATATTTGGAATTTTAAGTTCTAAAATCTGACAAGTCTGGGATAATGACGGTCTCAACGTGGAAACCAAGTGCAAATCCCTAACGCGATGGGACCAGGTGTCCGGAAGGAGTCAGTACCCCCTGATGGTATGCCACACTCGTATCAAATGTTCCACGGAAACTCTACGAGTTCGGTAAAATATCGATTTTGGTTGAAAATTTCATGGTTTACTGTATAAACCTTTGTGCTTTTTGATGGAAGAGTGTAGTATGTATTCCCTACACAATCCTATATCTTCCCCATTCAGTGATTCTTTCGCTACATTAATCACAGACAGACCAGACGTGCACAATAACATCTTGATGTTTCCGGCGTTAAGGCAATGAAAGCACAATAAATGTACGTCTATCTACCTCTCTTTATGTGCAGCAAGCAATTTTATTATCCATAACATTAGCGAGGACCACATGCAAGATACTCAACATTCCCTATGACTGTTTTGTATCATCGTAGCCTAATATTACCCAAACTTGTTGGTTACTATTGTCAATTCATGTATTACTATCTTTTATTATTTTGCATCATTATGCTTAGGTTACCCGGTACATAAGTTAATTTATAGTTTCTAATATTCTTACCATAACTTAAAATCTTACTCCTCCTAGTCACCAAATTCCACCTCTGGTGTGTTCATGGGTCTGTGTTTGCCCAACTCTTTATCTTGAATCCCTGATAGAAATTGTGAGATCGGTCTTTGTACGTTACCTTTACCTGTTGTTTGAAAAACAATTTGATATCCGTTGAATTCCATGATGTTAATTCATTTATCGTCCGTGAAATTTGATAAAATAAACCGGATCTAAACATTTTGTTATGCAATACGGAAAAAAACGTAATCCGTAATTTGCCGGTAATATCCTTTATTATTGGTTTCCATCATCAAATCTTACCCCAAATATCTTAGACTTAACAATCATGTAACATACTTTTTCAATTTAACTTTAAAGTGTCAATGATTTTAATTTGGTCAAACCGAATAGGCTTAAATAAATCCTTTGCAACAGTTGACGATACTTCGCGTGTTTTCTAAATACATGTACTTTGCTTTACAAGTTACTTCTGGTATAATAACTTGAATTTCAGTCTAATATTTTATTATTTAAGAATAGACCAAAATTTGAATCCCTTCATTTTACTTTGTGATGTCTCCGTATAAACGAGTAAGTGGCGCGTGAAACGAAAAAAAAAAACAACAGCATTTATCAAAATTGGAAACGTCATAGCTTGTACTCATAAAATTCACTGTAAATGATGCATGTAAAATCCACCATTCCCCCTTGCAATAGCAAATGACGCAATGAATGAATCGTGACGTAAGAGTTTGCAACCGATTCTACTTGTATAGAGTATTGATACCCTGGCTCACGAGAAGTGCTTTAATTATTGAATAACAGCCACGTTTGGACCCTTACAAAGTGGACCTCATGGCAATTTGAAATTGAAAATGCAATTTAAAGAACGCGATGGAAATAATTACGTACTATTAATAGCAACATTACTTGCGCTGATTAACGAGGTATTTTGTAACTTTTTCGCACTTACTTTTTTAAATAGATATTTTATCCACTTAAACCGTTTGAGAGCAATTTTGTCTCGTCTCGCAGATAGACGTGTTATAACGAGATTTTGTTCTGATGTAAGGTATTATAAAAATCTTGACTAATAAATTGATTTTTACGCCACATATAAGACTATTCTTGTCCTGCCTTGGGTTCCACTTTATTACAGAACAAGTCTGATATATTTGGTTTAAAAACTCTCACCGCTATTGGCACTGTCTAAATTTTAATTAACTCAGATAAGACAACGATTTCAATTATCCTTTCAAAATCTTCATGGCTTCTTTATTGATAGTCTTGACCATTGAGAGAATGAGAGGAAAAAGAGAGAGGTTTGGATATGAGGGATAGAAATATACTTAAGATTTAATGGAAGCGACGGAAAGACAAAACACGTCATAGTCGATGTTGGTATTTGCAAGTACATGTTTTAGACAGTAAATTGAAGTGATCTAATAAGAGACTTATATCCATTGGATCATGAACGAAAAGTGAGAGATTAACTGAAAATATGTGAATGCGTATGCCATTTGGTATGATAGTTTTATGAAATAGGAAATTAAGTACTCTACATCTTTATGTGACCTGTAGGCTGATAGTGAGCACAGTCTTTCAGCTTTTGACTTACGTCAGCCTAACATAGCTACGCCATTTTAAAGTTATCTGCTTTCTATTTCATTGTACATACATGGTGTTTTACTGTAATAAAAAGACGGATTGTTATTAAATAGTTTTCATGTTATCAGACATTGTTACTTTACAGTAAACTTATACATTGTACTCTTTACTCAACAGGCGGAGCATGCGAAGAAGTCAGATGTCCACGACTAAAAGTATGTATGGAAAACATCCAAGGACTTCCGCTGTGCACGTGCCCAAATTTTTTCATATGCCGGCGTAGGAAAAAGGAAGTTTGTGGAGTAGACGGAACGACTTATCAGTCTCGATGTCATTTGCGTGTAGTGTCATGTATTGGCGGAAAGCGTATAAAAATAAAACACAAGGGACCATGCAACAACGGCATGGTTGCTACGCAACAGCACGGTAGCAGAAGAAAATATCCTTTAAGTGAATATGATATTAAAAAACGCAGACGACGAAATCGCAAACAAGAAAAACTGAAGAGAAAACGAGAGCGGCGAAGGAGAAAGAGAAGACATAGGAAAAGGTCATACGCTCGAGGAAGGAAGCAAAAAGTCAAAACATTTAACAAAAAACAACGAAATAGGAAAAATAGGAAAGATTCGAGAAAAAATTCAAAAAAGGACCCAAAGTTACAATAACGTGAGATTAGAAGGAATAAATGCTGTGACAGAAGAGGGACTTTAGGTCTATGCGATAAGAACATTCGTTGTCAATTTTTTTCTCTTTGGATTAGTACAGAGATGTTCACTCGTATGCACTGATGTTTTCGTATGGATAGGCCGAATTTGCAATGGACTAGAATGTATCATCAATATCATGTATTTTTTAATTTTTTTTTCTCGAATAATTTTATCTGTCATTGTGAACAAGTTTTTTATAATTGCTCCGTTCCAATTCTCAATTAGGATTCACGTGATCAAAACGAATAGAAATTCTTGTTGAAGGAGCATATTTGTCTGTATTAGTTCAAATAAAAATAAATCCCTTCTTTAATTTCACACTAGTTCAAACATTTCTTATTCATTTGCTCTAATGCTGTAAAAATCACATGAAAATGTAAAGAAAAAGCAATATTATTTAAGCGTGGCTTTCTATAATAGAAACATTTTTCAAAACGAAATTCCGTATAGCTAAATAAACTCAGTGTAAGAACTAGATAAAAATTCTCGAATTGTAACTTTGTTACACAAATTCTTTGAATTGTGTTAAATGATATAACTGCTTCAGAAAGGGCTTCTTTCAGCGTTTCCTATTTTGCATGTATCGTTTCATTTATTCGTCAAATAAACAAGGTACAATTCAATTATTCTATTTTGTTCGAACTGTTAGCTGATGTAACATATTATACAGCTGGCGCGTCTTAGAATAATTACTAAAACCAAATCGGGAATGGCATCTATCACTGTTTGCTGACTCCCTCATGAAACTAAAACAATCTTAGAAATCCTGAAATATAAGCAAGAGAAAAAGAAATTCTCAATCTTTTTCACTTTTGATTAACAGTTTAGATGCTTTTAAAGACTGAAAAATGAAATCGGCGACAATTCATGGCCTTTCTGATGGAAAAGATTTTTACAGCTTGGCAAATCCTTTTGATAATCCTATGTAAATATGAACTGCAGTAGAGTTTGTCAGGTTAAAGAAGACAGATATTGAAAATTCGGTCTGGATTGCACGTCATCCGAGAAGTATATGGCTTTGTGATGTCATCAGTCACATGACCTATTTATTGACAATGCAATGAATCTCGTGTATCAATGCAAGAAATCATTTGTATGAAGTTCGATTTGTTCAAGTGAAGTAGACTCGTACAAATTTGTTATTACATTTTACAAATGATACTAGCTTTGTAGATATTTTAATAATTGGTATGTCAGTAATGCCGATTGCAATGTGATACCTTACAGACAGTTAATGATTATACAAAAGAGACCCCGAGAAACATTGACTTTAATTTGTGTACGAAGTATAGGCCTAGATATAATTTTTTATTTGTCGAATACAAGTGAAGGATGTCATAACGATACCAACAGTCAATCAAGAATTGCTGAATGGAATTTTTGTGATAAAAATTACGAAAAGAAAATGCAATGGTAGCGAGTTGAAGGACATCAAGAAGAGATTTATATCAAGGGCATTGCCGCCATCTTATCGTGGTTCTTTAAGCTTGGAGGGGATGTTTGATATTGTTATTTGTCTGTGTTAACAGTACGCCGATAAACAACATAAAATGCACGCGAGTAGATGATGATTCCTTGTTGAAGTGTTAATTGTTAGATATTATTGTCACCGTACGTGTTGAGTGTTGTGTGTTTTGCCTCAAAGGCATCTTAGCTGTATGTTGTTGATATTGTTTTTCCAATGTCTCGTAAGAATAAACATAAGAATACAATGATATATACTTCTGTTTTGATTCTAATTTATTCATGCCTTCATATAGACTGACAGGAGGTTCTGTATTTTTTGTGTGTGTCATTATCGGTCATTAATTGACGCCGTCAAAACAAAGTATCATATTTGTTTGGATGTCACTCGGCAGGGGAATGCCATCAAATAGGATTTACCTATTCAAGATATAATGCTCACGGCGGGTTTGACAAGGGATGTTTACTCCTCCAAGGACCTGACCCCACCTCTGATGTGCCCAGGGATCCATGTATGCCCAAATCTTTATTTTGTATTCCTTATCTATCGGAAGTAACACAATTATGTCTCATTTTGTGTCAAAATGAAAGTGATTTGTTATATAGATAGTTTAGATACATGTAATAATTTACTTCATTACTTCCTGAGTTAATTGTATCGTTGTTGTTATACATGGCATACGCGGATCTAGAGGGGGACGGGGGAGGTGGGGGTCCGGACCCCCCTCTGGAATTTGCAAAATATATACCAATATTGGCCAATTATTCTTAAATTCTCATTTTCACAGGGATAGNNNTTCGGCAATATAACTACACCGGCATTATGTGATGGTGTCTAATTGTTTGGTGCTCAACATCATCGGTTACATCCTTCTGTTAAAAGAGAAGATAATATTGTAGGATTTACAAAATGGTTATTGTCCCATCCTGTAAAACTCATTTCAAAATTGTAATCCAAACTCATTTGTCCTATCCCTTGAACAAAACAGCATATCTATACATGTGGTCCTGTGTGTTTGACCGTGCACATCGATAAACTCCCTAACTGTATACTAGTAATATAAGGTCCTTAACGTGGATTAAAAATACTTTGGCTAGCGTCAGCATGGCACGTCATAGTATGAGTAAAATAAAGTTTGATGTAGCGCCAGGCACAAAGTTTAGGTCTCATCTTGTACTCATGCTATCTTTCTTGAAAATTTGCTCCTGAGGCATTTGAAGGATCGACCCTTCATTGCTCAATGTCAGTCCAGAAAGTTCAGACAGTGCAATTCACACTTTCAGTACAGGGTCACAGAGGGAGCGGAAGTGTGCGTATCTATATGTCCTCAGACCACCTGTGGCATGCAACAATTCATTCAATGTCGTATAGTTTTTGGTTAGGTCTAGTTCACTGTCAGGTTATTTATCATAAGCATTCACTGGAAATTTTACAACCAGACGAATAAATTTTACCCCATATGGGTTAAAATGAATGATTAATGTATTTCTGTTGTGTATTCATTGGTCTTATTTGCACGTTTATCCCTTACTTCTGAGAAAAAGGCACGGTGTGGGGTATTTTTTACGTCTGTCGACACACAAGGTGACAGACTAGTCGTATATCTGTCAATGTTTATGACCGATATGTAACCATCACAAAGTAAAGAAATTTATGTGAGCCATGTAAACCAACAAACACGGCTTATACAAGGTGAGCGGCATCAAATATATTGTAAATATAGAATAAATGTGTTAGTCAAAAATATATATTTCCTTTTTCAAATATGAAGGGATAGGGTTGACTTTTTCATGGAAGTAAGCCTAATATTCTACAACATGTCTTTATTTTCCAGTTTCCATGTGGAGTGTATCTAACATGGCTGGTTCCAGACGGTGCAGGTTATATGAAACAATTTCATGTACCACGTGATACGCCAAAGCGTTTCTGCGGGACTCGTATCGCCAATAATGATGGAACGTCAATCTACGTAATCCTCCCGCTGAAAAAGTAACATGAGGACGGGATAGCGCCCTCTAGCGTCATTCCACCACTTATAAAAAATAGGTGACCTATATAATATAACCACATACCTATAAAATATAACCACAAACGTTATAGGGTACCACGTGGTATATAAATTAGTCTCATTGTCCAGACATGTCTTTAATGTAAAATGATGTGCGGGAGTCACTGATATACAGCCAGAGCTCCTTAAGACTGTCATCTATCCAATCTCCCACAAAACTGATCTCTTGGAAAATGAAAATTTTACGAATGATAGTTTGACCTTGATTTGATGAACAAGTTTATGAGACAGTAAGAATGAGGTCCTTTGTCACAATGGGTGTTGGCACGTTAAAGAACCCTTCCGACTCTTCATGGAATATTTCATGACATTGATCTTTAAAATACGACTTTTGTTATGACGTCGTTGTTTTATCGACATCTTTCGAGGTGAAAGAGAAACGGTACTGGATTGAACTATTATTGAAGTTTATCCTCGGATCTTCATCATCGGCATCATCAACAACAACAATGAGTTTGTTTGGTATATTTCTGCTGTATATATTTCAAACTTGAAAATATACAGAATGATAAGAAACAACAAAGTATATACATGCATTTACTTTCCTCGTGAATTAAAACCAAAACAAAACCAAAAAACCAAAGGAAAATGATAAGATTTATGAAATGGATTCAGGATAATTCATTTTAACAAGGAAACGTATGTTCTGGAGCGAGAGCAGATTTTAGCAGGTCCAAGGACAAGAATCAACAGCGGAAGTACATGCTGTTATGCGCTATGATAATTAAAAGTGACAGATGCTTGTATTATGCATTCAACAGATGAAAACAGGTCCAAAAGGTGGTCGGCAACGTCAAAATGCACTCAAAAGCATGGCCAAAAAAGTATATGGTCGACATTTGTTTAAAAGCAGAATGTATGGTACTAAATTAAAATCGTGACAGATTAAAAGATCGTCATAACCTTGAAATCTAGAATTGTACAAGGCCGTAATTGCGAAAACCTATGGCTGTTACGGATGTCATCAACAGGGAAAGGAAATTGACAAGTCACGATGAAGTCACGCGCGCACATGCTCACGCACATACACTTGTACACATACTCAAAGGCCTATTCTCAGATGTACTCCTTCTAAGTGGTAAAGTTTTATCATCTTAAACAGTGACAAAAAGAATTACTTTGTGTTTAATTCAAATACAGTTACTGTATATTTTTATTGCTGTATATTTTGTTCAAGTGTACTCTTCGGTGAGAAGACAAAATGAAAATTAAAACGAAATATTCAAATTACATAATTGACATGCCTTCAATAAGACTAACTGTGATTTAAGACATATGGAACATGATCTTACTTTTTTGTGAGACCATCGGTAAGTCCAAAAGTAGGAACATGGTTAATGTAAGAGGAAATGATTAATTTCTCTGTCGTAAAACGACGAAATGTCCCAATAGTCTCAGTTACTGACTCAGAATCGAACACACTTAACTTCAATCGATGTTTATTGAACTATATCAAAATTTGCATATTTGTGATTAATTATCTTAAGTTGGTAAGAAAAGGAGCATTTTGCTTTCCAGAATAATTATTCCTCAAATACAAAAATATGCATCTATACCATCAGAAAATGAATTGAGAAAATGGGGAATAATAGGGGAAGATCAGGTGAGTAAGGGGACAATTTATAAATTTATTTCATTATAAACAAAAACTAAATGTATTGAGGGGGTCAATTTTCCTCTGCTATGTTGTTTGCAGTTGATCTGTTTATTCATATACACAGAAACTTATGTGTAACGACCCCCTTAGGAACACGAGAAAGCCGGTCTGTGTAGGGAGGTGGCTTTATATAGAAATTGAATTGTAGACAAAAGGTACTATTAGGGACAGCAAAAAAAATGTGGTCTTTTGCTACAGGTGGTCACTAAAAGTACGACTAAAGTAAGAATCTAAGCTTAAATAACCAATATTGGTACATGTATATATTCTGCCATTTCCAGGGGGTTCGGCCCTCCCCCCCCCCCCCCCCCCCCCCCCCCCCCCTTATAGATCCGAGCATCTTGTATGAAGTAAAATCATGCCCAGATCGTTATGCTCTTGTTTACACAACAGGAATGTATCAGTTCTTTCACACAAGTTGACCACTTGGAAATAATTTTAAAAAGGCAAATTGTTCTGCACCATAAATATCATAGCCTTCAGACCGGAATGTACAAGAGAAAACTACTCTTTATGTAGGCCACGACATTGTAATAAATTGTTCTTTTTATTTCATAAAGAAATGAAGCAAACGAGATATCTTTTTATGTTTTCTATCAAAATGTCTAGTTTCAAAAGAGAATGAGTTTTGCAGAGGCGAGCGACTGTGTTTATTACTTTAAATATCCCTTTATATTATAACAGACATTAATTGAAGAGTATTCATTTTTCCTTTTCTTCTTTTGCTTTCGCAAATTATGCATGGCACAATCAATATCATAAGCTATCGATAAAAGTGAATTAACCTTTTACTGGATTTGTTTTGTCCTACGTAATATCCACATAAACGTATTTTGTATTCAAGTGACCTAGCAGCCAAAAATCAAAATATGGAGTGGGCCTTTTTGGAAATGATGCATGCAAAAAGAAATTTACATTTTATAAACTATTTGGCATACGGGCGAATCCGATGAGCAATGATTTCATTTGGCGTGGCCTTAGAATAAAAATTCTTCCTGTGAAACATTAACTACATTGCCAGCTCATTCGGAAACAATTGTTTCACCTTTTTGCACGCTTGATATGCGTTAGTGTACGTTAACAAGGCGAACTAATTCATTTGGAAGTGCATCAAACTCGTAACACTCCCCGTGTTGGCCCCGTTCTTCATTTCACTCCTCTATACTCGCAATTCCTTATGCTTAACTTCACATTCTTTTGAAATTTCTCTAAAGCGCCTTTTTCAATATGATTGTTCTATTGAATTCTTTTTAAACAATAACAAAAATAATGCTCAACGACCTTTGCTCCCAGGATGGCTTGAACTATTTTGTCTACGACTACATATTGTTACAGGGTTTGTTTAATATTACAATGCAGGGATTCTGCTTACTGTCATTTCTCATTGTTATCATAGAAAAGTAAACATTTACTTAAAATTTCCAGAATCAATCAAGATGTCTTGATTTAACCAGTTCGAATTTTGTTGTTTGTCTGTAATTCAGATTAGCTTTTTGGACGTTGTCATTTGTAATTTGAGTTGTTTTATCAAGAAATTGAAAAATGATCCTCTGCTATATAGGCAACGATACGTCCAAAATTTAGACCTTAAAACTTCTAATTGTTCTTATGTTAAATTGTATAATTGCCGTTGCTCGCTTTTTAAAGAGCGAAGCTCAACCATAATGTATAGCTATTTCTACTACTACAACTACTACTGTATTACTAATACTATTAGTGCTTCCACTACTACTACCACCACCGCTACTTGTACTACTACTACTAGTTAAATTAGAAGTAGTACA